>BMAO01027684.1:0-80878 GCA_019973975.1 Trichonephila clavata | reverse complement strand
ACCATAATATAAACATTTTTCTGAAAATGAAAATAAAGGCTAATGCATGCGAAAAAAAATTTATCTTCTAACTGCTAAGTATTTTGTATTTTTTAAAGCAATACGCTTAGAAGTGATGATACGAATTAACATTATAGCAATACGTTTAAAAGGGTACAGTACGATTGACACTTAATATTACCATGTTTAAATTGATTAAACTGTGTGACTTTCCGAAGAGTTACAGATTTGAAATTTGGACCATAGCTCAGAAGTAGATGAAAATGCATAAAAATGTGAAAAAAGAAGAAAAAAAAAAGAAAAAAAAACGAAAAGGAGGAACTTTATACTTTTTAGTCCGTTATAAAAACATGGTACATTAAATTTTTTTTAATTCAAACTTTTCTACTTAACACGCTTTTAATTGTTTGACCTGTTCTATAGAGATGGAATCTAATACAACGATACGGGACTCATCCGAGGCCCGTAAACGGAAAGAATAAATACACTTCAGACCCTTTCATTAATATCCATTGAAGAGCAAGACTAATTCCAGCAGCCACGTAAATTCCGGCTCCAAATATCAAACTCAAGGATAAATTCAACGATGAATAAATGAAAGAAGAAAAATGTTTTTAAAAAAAAGCTTCTATTGTAGATCGAACTAAAAAATGAAAAATTAATTATAGTTTTAAAAAAACCAAAGAACACGCATTTATACTGATTCGAACTAAAAAGTAAAAAAATAATTCTTCATCTAAGAATGAAATGATAAACGAGAAAATTAATGTCATTGAGGGTAAAAGCGTGGGGTGCTTTGTACTACTTTTTTACACTAATTCAGCATTTCGGAATAGAAGTTAGAAACTATAACAATTGATATATTTAATAGAACAGCCTACGTTTTTACCCCCAATGACATTAATTTTCTAGTTCATCATATTTTATACTTATATTATAAATTATTTTTTTACTTTTTAGTTCGAATCAGTATAAAAGCGTGTCTCTTTGGATTTTTTTAAACTATAATTTTTCTTGTAGAAAATTTACCAAGAGTTGTCCATCTTCGGATGCGAAATTAACATTGAAATCTCTTGCTAAAATTAATGGCAACGTATGATAGTTTTCTCCCAATTCTTCAGAGCCTACTCGACCGTAAATCTCATAAATCTTTTATATAAAAACTTTATAATATTATTAACTGTGTTATCAGGTGAAATGTAAGCAACTACCATTGTGATGTTTGTTCCATCGTTCAAAACACACTATCAGCAGCACATATATCACCAATTGATGATTAAACAATATCGATTTCACGAATATATCGTAATAAAATGTCCATGTTCGAAGTTGCTATATTCGAGGCATCATTTGATTTCTGATAAATTGCCACTCCTGCTGATCTAACATTTTTACTCTTAAATTTCGCAATACAATTAAAATTCGGGATGTCAACATTTTCATCGTCATTTGACTAGGTTTCTGATAGAAACAAAATATTGCTTGAATCAATTACGGGATCGCTCAAATCTGACACGAGATTTCTGAGACTTTGGAAATTGAAAGTAACCATGGACAACTTTTTTCTATCATTCATGAAAAGTAGAAAAAGCAGCCGCAGGCTTACGAAGCGGCAACATTGACCTCCTCGGCACATTGACCGCGCTCGGCATTGCTGAAGTTATGAACTGAAGTGCAGCGGGTGCTTAGTGCACTCCATCAAGGTTGTTGTTGAGGAAATATGGTAATCCCTTCCCAAGTCAAGCGTACGTCCGTTCGCCTCACCCGATTACACTTTTCGTAACGCTCTGATCAAGCATTCACCAGCTTACTCCCCAAGTCAAGCGCACGTAAAGAAGTTTTACTTCAAAAAATTTTTTTAATCCTCGCTTGAGGAAATGAAATATATTTACAGATATAGATAATTTATCAATATTTTTAAGAAAGAAAAACGTAACTCAGAATTCGCAAATAAAATCTGCAATTTAAAACTTTAAAATTAACCAATTTCAATATTATTTTATGTATCATCCATATTGTGAGATGTACTTGGTATGGATATTTCAATTTTCTGTTGCGGTAGACTTATCTTTTTTTCTACTAGGCGATGACGGTTGTTTACTAATTTCTATTATTCCTGTCAAATGTTTAAACATTGATTCCATCATTATTTGCATCGAGTTCATTATGTCTGTAGTTTGTTTTTCGAGAGCTGATTGAAAATTTTGTGTGTTTTCTAATTTTTTCTCAAATTCTTGTATATTTGGTCCTGGGGCTGTTGTTTTTACTGCTATAGCGTAATTTGCGGAGTGAGTTTCCTTGAATTTTCGTCGAGCTTCTCCCAAAGTTAAGTGTTTAGTACATTTGAATTCGAGAATTTTTTTTCTTTTATAAAGTGGGACAATTGGGGGAGTTTGCCGGATGATCTACTTTACAGTTTGTGCAATTTGAAGGATTTGTACATTGTCCAGAATGGGATCCTCCACAATTAATACATCGAACATCGCTGGAACAAAAACGTGATGAGTGCATGAAACTTTAACAATTGCTACATTGTCGGGGTTTGTCTATGAATAATTGAGTTCTATGATTAAAAAATCAAAGTTTCACGCATTCTGGTGTATTAATGCCCAGAATAGTATCTAAGACAGGAGAGGCTTCTTGACGACTATTTGTCTTGATGAATCTACGGATTTCAACAATTTCAATATCATTTAAGGTTTTTAATTCAGTTGCCACATCTACCAGATGTATATTAGTTGGAATGTCAAAAAGTAGGAATCGTGAAGTGAACCCTTCCCATATTATGTTGGCTTTTACTGGAATATTTAGAATTTGTTCAATAGCTGTTATCTGAACAGCGTATACACAGGATCCGAGGTGTTTATTTTTATTTTTCCGCTTCGAGTGAAATACATTGCGTTATTTTACCATGCCTTGGTATTTTGTTTTTTAATTCAGCATGTTAAGTGGGGGTTCGATTTAGGGATGCTTCCGGTTTTTCCTGTGTGTTAAAGTAGAATTGTAATTTCATTAAAGCTTTTATTCTCAATTCACATAATTAATTCTTGGGCAGTTTGGGTAGATTTAAAATATTTATAGTTTGTAACTTCCTTCATGTTATCAGTCATTTTTGCTTCATCGGATTCCGTAATCCGGAATGTGGAGTGACTCAGCTTGAGTCCCCTTCAAGCAACAAGAATGGGAAAAAAGAAATTGGTTAACTTACCAAAGTCCAGAAAATAAAATAAATAAATAAATAAAATCCCTTTCTTAGAGGTGTACCAAAATATATTAATTCACTGTAAAAAAAAGGCAGCGAAAACTCAGGTCAGAGGCAACAATCTCGAAATTTCAAAACACGTCCTTCTCGACTCAACAAGGCACACCAAATGTTATTTTCCTATGAAATCCCCATTAGAAGTTGAGAGAGACAAATCGCGCGCGCGTTTAGCAAGCTTAGTTATAGTCTTGGCAGTTGAAGTTGATTTTTTCATTAATATAAGTAAATGAAAATAAGATTGAATAAGAAAAATTTGTAAGAACTTCTAAGTTAATTTATTATTATGCAGTAGAGAAATTTTAGTTAATGAAGAGAGTTTGGAGCTCGTTCTAAAAGAAAGAAATAAAAATAAAAGGGTGGCTTCTGAAGACTTTTTCAAGATATATTAAACCATATTAGTGAAAAATTTCATAAATTTATGAAATTTTCACTAATAAGGTCTAATTGGAAACTAAATAACTTATATCTACACTTTTCCAGGCTAATACATATCATTAAATTTGAGTTCTCTATGGACAAGTTCTATTTTGTAAACAATAACATTAAACCGAAACCGGATTACTTTCAATTCTGCTTCCGATGTAATGTTAATCTACGGGAAAACATCGAAATTCAACCGAGTTTTTCAAACTTCCAATGCAAGTTTTTGAAACTTTTTTTGAACTATATGGATAGAAGATGATCCGTAGATTCCAGATTCAGGGTTTTATGTTATTTATTTCAGTATCTTTGCTAAAATACCTTGTTGATATTTTTGGCTCACTTTGAGCAAGGTTATTATAATTGCTTGCTTATTGCGGTTTTTGGCGACTAATGGAATATTTAATCATATATATAACATTTATCATCATAAATGTATTAGTATATTTGATTTTTTTTGTCTCTGTTTCTTGTTGATCAAACGAAAAATAATGAATTATATTTCGATTTTTTTTAAAAATAATTGTGTGTTCGGGAAATTGTATATTATTAAGAATATAATTAGATATATATACTGTGTGTATTTTTTTCATATATAACATAGTTTCTACATATTGTCACGAAGATTGAAATAACCATACGGTTTGATTTAATATATATTTATTAGAACAGAGAGGATTCCGCTTTTATAACGCTAGAAGAATATTCGGAATTCTGGTGAAAATACTGAAATGCAGGATTTCTGATACGAGGTGGTGAGATTGCTATGTAATAAGCAAAACTAGAAATAATGAAATTATAATTAAAACAAATAGTTGCGATACCGCCTTGTGGAAGCTTTAAATATTAAAGAAATAAATGGAGTAAAAAAAGTGCAAGATTATCATTTATATTGGTCTAACCAGTAATATAATACAAGGAATTGACGCGGATTATACTATAGACGACATAAAGGCGGAATTAGAAAGTAATAACTACACCCCCCAATTTTGGAAATTCAACGATTTACAAAAAAAAAAACAAAAAAAAAAATAATGGATTCATACCGATCAAAACGATTAAAATTACTCAAATTGGATGCATCATTCCCGAAAGGGTTCCAATCGGATTCGAAATGTTTAAAACTAATCTATACTATGAAAAACCAAAACAATGCACAAAATGTTGGAAATTCGGACACATTCAAAAATATTGCCGAAGCTCGATAAAATGCCGGATATGCTCATTAAATCATCCTGAAAACGAGTGTAAAGATAATGAAATAAAAAAATGTAGCTGCTGTGGAGAAGCACATGAAGCCAACTCTAAAATATGAAACAAATTTCAAGAAGTTGAAAGCTTAAAAATTAAAGCAGAACAAGAAATTTCGAGAAATGAAGCAATAGAAAAGTATCAAAATGCAAAAAAAAAAAAATCTCTTACTCCGCCAAAACGTTTAATAATCGAACAGAAAAAATTGAAAATCGAAAAACAAGTTAAGAAATTGGAACAGAAATTTGAAGAAAACAACAATATCTTTGAAAAGAAATTAGAAAAAATAGTAAATCGCTTCACAATAGAACTGAATACGGTGGTAGAACAAATTCAAGTTTTATTTCTTTAATGATTACAATGGAATCCACTTTAAAAAAAGCTGCATCCAATTTAACAATACCAAAAGATGACACCAAGCCTATCAATAAGAAACTAAATGAAAAGACTAAAAAGCTTGAAGACATCAAACCAATGAATAAGGAACTAAAAGAAAAGGCTTAAAAAATTATCTGAACAGAGAGGAAATCTTTGGAAAAATTAGTGGAACAAAAGCAAAAATTATAGATGTATACAATTTTCATTTATTTTCAGAGTAAAAAATATATACATAATAATAATTTTAATCTACTTCATTTTTTGGACATCTAGTATTTTAACAATTCAAGAAACTTGACTTCATCCAAATGTTGTTGGCACTCTATTCAAATATTCATCAAATTTTCTCTGAGGATAAGGCGATGGCCAGGTCTCCATTATCTACAGCGAAACGCTGTACTGAACTGGACTGAAGAATATTCGAGAAAAAACTGGGTATGCGCGCTCACGCACTGGAACCCGTGCATCTAATTTTCATACACAAAAGAAAGTTCTAGAATCAGCCAGATTCCAGAGAAATAATAAACAGTACTTTAAAATTAAAACTCCAGCCTTTCGATGAAACGCACTGGCTCGTAATCGAACCAGCGATCGACGGATATTCAGTCCAGGTCTCTAACGAACGAGCTACAGTGAATGATTGCACTTCTCCTTCATACGGTAATATATTATACACTGCTGTTTGTAAAAAATGCAACACCATGAAGGAATCATCAGAATTAAATGAACTTTGCAGCAAATATCAATTATAGGATGTTACGTAAAATAGTAAAGTTTCAGAGGCACAGCTCATGTGTGCAGTGTCCTCTGAACTGATGCTGAAAGCGTATAAATAGAGGGTAGTAGCGGAACGTTAAAGATAGTAAATGATAATTTGTTAGTGGCGAACGTTTAGTGAGACCTAAGTATGTCTCCACGACGAAATAAGGAGAAATTCCAACAACTCACGGAGTTTGAACGGGGGAGGATTATCGACCTTCGAGAAGGAGGATTTTCCTATCGCGTAATAGGAGCTCGTGTGCAGCGGGGAAGTTCCACGGTGATGCGAGTTTGGAAGCAGTGGACCGACGAGGACCGAACTACACGAAAAACTGGTATGGTAGGTGAAGTCAGTGCACGATGATAGACACCTGATCCGCATGGCGATGAATGACCCTACAACTTCCTTCAGGCAGTTTGCAGCACGTTGGTCTACTGCTACAGGTATACTAATGTCGGCTTCGTCAATTCGTCGCTGTCTGCTGCACTGTGGATTGTGTGCAAGGGTGCCTTTATACAGGATCCCTCTCACGGCAAAACATCAACAGATGCATCTGCAATGGGCTCATGGGCACAGAGCCTGACAAGCTGATAGGCACCAAGTTGTCTTTTCAGATGAATCACGCTTCAATTTGTGGGACCATGATGGCCGCATTCGTGTTAGACGTTATGCTGGTGAGCGCTGCCTTCCAGAGTGCGTTATCGAACAACATAGTGGCCTAACACCCGGAGTTATGGTTTGGGGTACGATTTCGTATCATGGATGATCCAATTTGCTACGAATTGAGGGCCACCTCAATAGCAATAGGTACGTCCGTGAAGTGCTACAGCCCGAAGTCATTCCCTTCCTTCAAGGCATCTCTGGAGCTATCTTTCAGCACGATAGTGCACACCCAAATGTTGCAAAGACTGTTCGAGACTTCTGTTCAGTCCAACACATGCAACTTCTTCCTTGGGCTGCTTTTTCGCCGGATATGTCGCCTATTGAAGAAGTGTGGGATTTGGTTGGTCAGCATCTATCTCGTGATGCGCATCCTGCAGCTTCAAAAGACGAAATTTGCTGCGCGTACCCCAAGCAATATGAAATTCCCTTCCACAAGCAAACATTCAAAATCTGCTTGACTCTATGCCACGTCGTACAGCAGCACTTATTGCAGCGCGTGGTGGCTACACCAAATACTGATTTCGGACACTTAATGTAGTTTTTTTGCTTTGAAAATTTTGTCATTTATTTGTACTAATACAAGTCGTTTGCGCATTAAATTTCATTTAATTCTTATGATTCCTTCATGGTGCAGTTTTTACATCAGCAGTTTGTAAGAGCTACATTTATATATATATATAAACTCTGCCTTCCCTTGAATAATAGCGACAGCCAGATGGCGCTACTTGTTCTCTTTGAGGGAAGGAGAACGCTTTCCTCGGTCTTCTACCCAAGAGCATTCCCAAGAAATCTTTCCACTTGGAGTCAGGGAAAGCCTTTCCCTCCTTTTAACATTTTAAGTTTCATTCCTACACTGTATGTATTTTGTGTGTGTGTGTCTCCTTGTGTTGTAGAACGTACAATAATATTGAAGAATGTAATTATGTATGTGTTTCTTAAAATAATATACATATATCTATATATATAAAGGAGAAAAGCGACTCACTCACTGACTGACTGACTGATTGACTGACTGACTGACTGACTGACTGACTGACTGACTAATCACGATATCTCTGGAACTATTTAACCTACATACTTGAAATTTGGTAGAAATGTTCCTTTCATAGAGTAGACATCAGCTAAGAACGGATTTTCCGAAATACGAAATGCAAGGGGCGTTATGGGGGTTAAGGGGCGTTATAAATAATTGTTTCCATGTTTAAACTACTCAATGTACAATTTTGAAATTGGGTTAGCAGATTCCTTTCATACAGTAGAGATCCGCTACAAAATGAGTTTGGTGAAAATCGTCCCCCAAGTGGCGTTGCAGGGGCTTAGGGGGCGTTATAGATAATTATTTCCATTTTTAAACTATTTGACGCACTGTCTTTAAATTTGATAAATAGATTCCTTTCGTAGAATAATGATCAGTTACAAAACGGTTTTTGTGAAAACAGACTTCTAAGTGGCGTTGCGGGGGATTAAGGGGCATAAAAGATAAATATATCCGTTTTAAACTACTTCACCTACCTGCTTGAAAATTGGTAGGTAAGTTTCTTTCATGGAGTAAATATCCGCTACAAAATGGGTTTTGAAAAAATTGACCCCCAAGGGGTGTTGCGGGGGTGGGGGTTTAAGGGGCGTTATAAATTCCGATTTTTTAACTATTAGACGTACAGTCTTGAAACTTAGTAAGCAGATTCCTCTCATAGGGTAGAGATACGCTACAAAATGGGTTTCATGTAAATTGCCCCCAAGTGGCGTTGCGGGACTTAAGGGGCGTTATAGATAATTATTTCCATTTTTAAACTATTAGACGCACAGTCTTTATATTTGATAAATAGATTTCTTTCATAGAGTAGAGATCAGCTATAAGAAGGTTTTGTGAAAACAGACCTCTAAGTGGCGTTGCGGGGGTTTAAGTGGCGTAATAGATAAATATTTTCGTTTTTAAACTACTTGACCTACCTGCTTGAAAATTGGTAGGAATGTTTCCTTCATGGAGTACATATCCGTTACAAAACGGGTTTGGGAAAATTGACCCCAAGGGGTGGTGCGGGGGGTTAAGGGCAGATATAAGTAATTATTTCTATTTTTAAACTATTAGACGCACAGTCTTGAAATTTGGTGAGCAGATTCCTCTCATAGGATAGAGATACACTACAAAATGTGTTTTGTGAAAATATACCCTTAGGTGGCGTTGCGGGGGTTCAAGGGGCGTTATTGATAATTTTTTTTGCATTTTTAATTTATTGGACGCACAAATTTTGCTAAGCAGATTCCTTTCATAGAGTGCAATTCCCCTACAAAATGGGTTTTGTGAAAACAGACACCGAAGTGGCGTTATAGATAATTATCCCCATTTTTAAACTATTAGACGTACAGTCTTGAAATTTGATAAGCAGATTCCTTTCGTAGAGAACCGCTACAAAATGGGTTTTGCGAATATCAACTACTAAGTTTAATTTCGGGAGATTAAGAGGCGTAATCGATAAATATTTCCATTTTTAAACTATTTGATCATCCTGCTTGAAAATTGGTAGGCATGTTCCTTTCATGGAATATAATTCCTCTAACAAAGAGTAAAACGAAAATTGACCCCCAAGGATGGTTGCGAGGGGTCAAGAGGAGTTACAGAAAAAAATTCCTGTTTTTAATTGTTAGACCCATATACTTGAAATTTTTAAGCATGTTTCTTTTGTTGAATAGGGATGCACTAAGAATGTATTTTAAGTAAATCAAGTTCTGCGGAGGGGTTACTGGGATGTATTGATACAAAAAAAATCTTTTTTTCGAGCTACAAGGACTATAATAATGAAATTTGGTTTGCATTTTTCTTTTGTTGAATTGAAATCCGCTAAGAGAGGTTATTTTGGAAAACGGCTCTCAACACACACACACACACACACACACACACACACACACGGGATTACGGGGATATTGATAGTAAAACTTTTGTTTTTTCTGTTTGATTTAGACCTGAAATTTGGCTTGCATGTTCAATTTACGGAGTAGAGATCCACTTGGTTTTTGGGTTACGAAAGAGCAAACATCATTCTATACTTCAATTTTAGAGATTTTTAGAAAATACAAATTAGATGAGTTCTACCCTTTTTATTTATCAAGAGGTGACAGTTACAGGTCTAAGTATATTTTTTAATACAATCGAATTATTAATGCTAGAACTTAGATATCAATAATTTATACATATATATAAGCAGTAAAAATTTATAAAACATCATGAAATACCCAGCGAAGCGGGCGGGTAACAGCTAGTATATATATATATATATATATATATTGTTTCAAATAATTTAATTTTTTTGGTTAGTCTTATTTCAATCTGCTGTTGAATATACCTTTGAAATTTAAATAGTGAAAGATCATTTCTGCTTTCAGGCAGAATCTATTTGTATAACAATATTCATAAATATATAGGTGTGTTTTAAAATAATTTCTATATAATAAAATTTGCTATAAACAATTGCTATATTGAGTAAATGATGATATTCTTGATTATTATTATATTAAGCTGTGAATATTTTTTTTAAAAAAAAGAGTTCAAATATTAAAAGAAAAGGTAATTTCTACTATCAAGCTGAAGGAGGAACCTCATTCTATATTATCAAACTCTGATTTTATGTAATATTTTCACATATCTGACTATATTTTTACTCTTTCTTTCATGAATTGATATTTTTATAGCCATCAAAAAGTTCTATTCAGTGATTTTAAAGATTATGTTCTCTGAGATTATACAAGTGTCAATTGAAGAATTTTTCTTTTCATTATTCATGTTTCAAAAGGGTATTAAAAATTATATTGGTCGACCAATTACATTAATGTTTAAATAAACATATTTTAAGTGTTTGAAAGTATTATGGTATATTTTGGATATAAATGAATAATCATTAAGGATTTTCACAATCAATTAAGTATTTACAATTTGAAGTATCCATATTAGGTATTTTGGGAATTTCATATTCCTGATTAAGAGTCATAGTGTGGTACATTCAGCCTTTAAATATTTTGCACATAATAAGTATATATTTTTAGCATAACATGACATGGAGTGACAGCTTTTTTCAATATGCTATTGTGTTTCATACTTAATTTTATATTTTGATATACAGCTGAATTTATGAAATTTTATTTAGATTTTCACAAGATCTTTGTATATATGTTTTAATTATTCCCTTTATTATAAAGTGTTTCTCTTATTTATGTTTTTTCCTACAGGGAAGGTAGTTGTTTAATGAGTAGCTAATACGTAATCATTGCTTATTGGGATAACTAATTTAATTTACAACTTTCGTATACATATAAACCTGAATTTAGTTTTATTAAGATATAAATATGGCTTCTCTCTCAAAGGGCAAAAAGACAGACCTCTATAATTTAGGAATTGAGCTACGAGTTGATGTAACTTCAGATGATAAAATCATCAATATGTGTGAAAAAATCCCTTCATATTCATTTTTTAAGGATAATGAACAGTTTGTGGAGGAAATGCTGGATAACATTGTATATATATATATATATATATATACGTAAATCGCTTGAATATGAAGCCATAAAGAAAATAGAACGGGAAGACAAGTGTTTAGCAGAGCAGAGAGCATTTAAGCTTGAAAAGCTCAAATTACAAGCAAAAAATATTTTACCTTAACTAGGTAATTCCCCTCAAATGGATTCCAGCCCCATGAGGCTCGACTTGAAAACAGTATTACCCACATTTATTCCTGATAAAGATGACATGTCATTGTTCTTAACAATATTTGAAAGACAAATGAAGCTTTTAAATATACCTGCAGATTTTTGGGTATCTCACTTAATTGAAGTCCTTCCAAGTGTGATATTGGCAGATTAATTGCGAGAGAACCAGAAGAGATGTTTAAAAATTATGCCCGCATTCGCAATATTTTATTACAAAGGTTCAAACTGACAGCTGACCGTTTCAGAGTTCTCTTCAGTAGATATCAGAAACAGAATCATTCCACGAGGAAAGATTTCTTTTATAGCTCATGACCCTCTTTGAAAGTTGCCTAAAGGAATTAGAAGTCAATTCCTTTGACTTGTCGAAAGATCTCATCATTGCAGATCAGTTTAAGAAAAAAGGTCCACCCAAGTATAAGAATCATTTCCTAGACCGTTGGGAAAAACTTAATGATCCTGTCGTGTTAGCTGAAAAGCTGGACTCGTATAAAAATGTTAAACCTCATTTTCAAAAACTAACAAAACTCCCTAAGCCACAAGAGCTAAATAAAAATCTCGGTTTCCTAGAAACACAGGCAATCCGAAGTTTAGAAAATCTCACTTATTCAAAGTTGAAAAGCATGTTTAGGGTAACCAAACAGTACTTCTGTTAACTCTAGCTACATGCCAGCACGAAATATTAACACTGATTGTCCCCCACCTATTTCTTGTTACGGTTGTGGCAACCCTGGATTTATTAAATCGAAATGTCGGAAGTGCTTACAAAAAAAAAAAAAAAAAAAAAAAAAAAAAAAAAAAAAAAAACGAAAGTGCCTCTGTCAACGCCAAGCAGATGTTCACCTGTATTACCTCTCCAGTATCTCTACTTGACATTGAAGTCTATGAAGCTACAGGCACAGTTTGTGCTGATACAGGAGCTAACCAGTCAATTGGGGGAGAATTAATGTTTAACTTTTTAAAGAATCGTGGACAAAAATTCACAGAGTTTCATCTTGCTATGTGTTTAGGTGATGGTCAACAATCCGCATCCCTTGTTCAAAAAGCTAAAGTGCAAATCCCCATAGTTGGATGGACTTTCCAAACTGATTTAATTTTTTTGCCACATGCACAGGGTAACCGCACCCTTCTAGGTGTTGACTTTTTAAGGACACCAGGAATCGTAATAGACATGCGTAATTATTTTTGGTATTTTGGTAGCAATTCAAGCTTCAGGATACCTTTCTCAAAAGATGTTCCTTTGCCTATAGACAACAGGCCTGTCGAAATAAATAGTAGCTCTTGTCCCCCAAATTCAATTCCCAATGATGTTCCATTACAAAGCAACCCTATTGATGAAACTGAGACTGATTATCTCCATTTGCGAGAAGAAAGACAGGCCTTGAATGTAGAAGAAAGAAATTATTTGATGGTCCTGTTTAATGAAAGTAAAGATGCTTTCAGACCAGGGGGAGAGCCAACTCCATTCGTGAAACACTTTATAAACACAGGTGACCACCAACCAGTTTCAACAGCCCCTTATAGACTATCTCCGAACAGGAAAGAACTCTTAAGGAAAGAAATTGATAACCTTTTAGCTAATAATATTATAGAAGATTGCGAGTCCCCATACGCAGCTCCAGTGGTTCTAGTGCCCAAGTCTAATGGAACTGTTAGGCTGTGCATAGATTATCGTAAACTAAATGCGATTACTATACCTGACAAATATCCCCTGCCGCTTATGGATGCTCTTTTACATGATGCAAATTCTACTGCTTTTATGTCTACTTTTGACTTAAAAATCCGGTTATCATCAGGTAGAGGTCAATCCAGAGGGCCAGGACAAGATTGCATTCGTTTGTCCTTTTGGTACATTTAGGTACAAAATAATGCCATTTAAACTTCGCAATGCCCCAGCTACCTTTCAGCATCTTATGGACCAATTTCATAATGGATTGCCAAATGTAAATATTCTGGTGTATTTAGACTATACCGTTGTGTTGTCTGAAACGTTTGAACAACACATTGAGGACTTAAGAATGACAGATTTAAAAATTTAAATTATGTGCGAACAGAGAAAAATGTAAGTTTGTTTGCTCTCATGTAAAATACCTTGGATTATGGATAGCTCCTAAGGAAATAGAGGTGGATCAGGATAAAACTGCCGCGATACAAAACATTCCTTCTCCGAGAAATCTAAAGCAGCTACAGTCATTTTTACAAATCTACTTATGGTATAGAAAATTCATCCCGAATTTTTCAGATATTGCTAGACCCCTTAGACAAAGAAAAGTACTGTTTGGAAATGGAGTGAAATTGAACAACAAGCTTTCCAGAACCTCAAGCAATGTTTAATAACCCAACCAATATACTGAAACAAGTTGATCCTAAAGAGCCTTTTATCATCCGAACGGATACAAGTAGTTACGCCCTAGGTGCATTTCTGCTACAAGGAGAAAGACCCGCCGATGAACTGCCAATAGAATATGCCAGTAGACTCTTAAGATTTTCTGAGAAGAATTATTCGACGACAGAACTAGAAGCCTTGGCTGTAGTCTGGTCCCTAAGCAAATCTAGAGGGTACATTGAAGGTGCAGAAATTACAATGGCATCCGACCACCAACCGTTCAAGTGGTTGATGAGTTTAACATCACTAACCGGAAGATTAGCCCGATAGGCACTTCAAATACAATCTTATAATCTGAAGATTGATAATTTTCTCGGAAGATACAATGTTATTGCAGATATGCTTTCTAGGCCAGCGTGTTAGGAGAGGGGAGAGCCAGCTCAGGTGTCGTCCGCGTCACTTGACCATGGTTCAAAACTACGCGGACCGTCCCCAAAAGCCCTCGTGTAGCTGAACAGTGGGACGTTAATATTCACTCACTCTAGGCCAGCGTTTAAGGACGAAGAAATTTGTGAATTAAAAACTATGATTATTGATTTCCCGACAAGAACTGCTGATGAACTAAGAACAGAACAATTGAAGGATCCTGAGTTAGAAAAGATAATTGATTACTTTGAAAACCCCAACAAGGGAGTTGACTTTGCCAATTGGACTGGGGGGGGGGGTTGATTGGAGTTGACTGCCAATCAGGGTGTACTATACCGGGACTCACCTCATGCTGAAGTCGATGAAGCTCAACTAGTTTTGTCCCTACTCACGAGAGAGAGAAGATATTAAAATTGCACCATGTGATGCTCCCACCGCTGGACATTACGGAGCTGATGATACCTTTTCTAGAATTTCTTCAAAATATTATTGGACTGGTATGAGGAAATTTATTGCCGATTATGTGAAGAGCTGTTAAGAGTGCATTAGATATAAAGCCACAAATCAAAAACCTGCTGGTCTTCTGCAGACCCCTGTTCCTGCTCAACGATTTGAGAGCATAGCTATTGATCCTTTTGGTCCTTTACCAGAAACGAGAGAAGATACAAAGGGGATATTCATAGTAGAGGATTACACAACAAAATGGATAGTTATTTCCATTAAAGCAAGCTACTGCTTAAGAGTGTGCCATAACACTTCTAAATGAAGTCTTCCTAAGGTATGGAGTGCTTCGTCGACTAATATGTGACAATGGGACTCAATTTGTGAGTGCGGTAATGCAGCAGTTATGTTATGTCTTGGATATGAATCAAAGTCTCATTCCCGTATATCATTCACAGGCAAATGCAGTCGAAAGGGAAAATAAGGATTTAAAACCTTGTAATGCCTGTCGGTTCCTGCTTCCCTCTGAACCCCCTTGTCTACCCTCGGACACGGCTAGGTGTGTGGGAGGAACTGAATAATCAGTAGACATGATTCACTCTAGTTATTTTACTGTCCCCCAAAATATCAAGCAGACACAATAATAATATAAATAAGATAACAGATCAGATAGCAGAGCACGGAGGTGAGACTTGTTAGCCTGGGGATAATAATACGGACCCTCAACTGATTCCACGATAACTTAAACAAGCTCAATATAAACTACGTCGCGCACACACAAGTTAAACTTTTAATTAAATAAGGATCACGATACCTGTACTTTTATGAAGTCGAGTCCTACACTTGAATCCTTGAATGTGATCCTTATCCGAATTTAAACACAGTCGATTGATCCTCTCTCATAAATATTCAATTGATAAACTCCGATTGTACTTAATCATTTCAGGATCCTTCACTCACCAACTAACTCCTAAAACTCGCGAATACAGAATTTATATAATATACTTAATTTACATAATCACGCTTTCTTCACTCGGTAAAAGTTGGTTGAATTAAATATTTTCCTCAAAGAGTCCTCAAGGGGTTAGTGAGCCGCGTATAGATACGTCACAACCCCCTCCGAGAAGAAAACGTGATTTATCCGAGGGTCTAAGCGACCCGATAGAAATTACGTTAAATATTTAACACTTAAAAATGATGAACCTGCATCAAAATTTTAACTCACTAACTTATCAATTTTAATTAAACTAGCACCTACAAAATGCACTACTCTAAAGGGCACTCTACTACTGATCAACTATCTTGCACAGAACATCCCTACAGTGCATCCCATTCGGGCGAGTATCAAAGGAAAAGCCTTGAAACAAGGAAGAAAAAAAAACCTTAATCATGTACTTTACTTAAGTACTAATAAAAAAAACTTTACATATCAGAATTCTTCACACGTCATTATTCTTCTTTGTCAGCAACAATGCATATCTTCTTACTACAGCCAAGGTTTCAGGGACTGCCACCCTGAAAGGAAACTTGATCAATTCATATTCACAAATATGGCATTCTACCAACATGAACATAGTACACTTTCCATATTTACAAATATGGTAGACCTTATATCCAATATATACCTTTTCATAATAGTCAACCTTCATCTGGTTTCATTTGTACAAAAACTCCCCGCCAATCGCGCTGCTCTGTTAGTGTTATTATTAATTATCCTAATTACGCCGCGTCCCAAAACCAGATAATATATCCTTTTCACTTAAATAAATACGCACTAAAATATATACACTTTCAAACATACACTATATTATAACAAACAATACAAGTAATTCTCACATATAAAGCCAAGTCTTAATGAGTAACAAACATATGTTTTCCACAATTTGGAAAAAATTTTACATACAAAAGTTCATCTTTCCAACAATAAGAAAAATGCACTCATCGCAGTGACAACTTTTGTATACTTTATATTTTACGGGGGGGGGGGGGGAATTGAGACTAGTCCCCTTGGGAAATACTCTGAACTGTCTGTCAGAGAGAAAAAAAATAACATAGAATTATACAACCTGGCAATTCTTATATCCATTCTGCATAGGCTCCGTCACCTGCTAGTTCTCCTTTGCACCGTGTGTGCTTCATAAAGTTGATAGGTTCCTCCAGGGCCGGTCTTGTTCTGCTGGGGGATTCTGCTCCTTGCGGCTGCCCACTCGACGTTGGCTACGAAGATTGTAGGGGCAGTGGCGCTCTTGATGGATGGACGGGAAAGGTTGGACCTTGAACATCCCGCCTCATCTCGACGTGATGGGCCTGGAACTGCTCTGCTGGCATCAGGCTGTCTTTCACTGGCTTCCTTCCGAAATCTCTTTGTCGACAGACGAGATGGCATGGACGAGGCCACTTTCCTCTTGATCCTAGATCTTGGTGCCTGTGGTCTCCTTTTATTCTGCTGATGCTCGACCTAAGATGCTGACCTCTCCCTTTTCTCTCGCTCCCCACTATCACCTGTCTTCTCTTCCTGTAATGAGCCGTATTAGCTCCCGAAGAAACAGTTGATTCTGTTTGCACACGATTCCCTCATCTCACCTCCCCTCTATCGCGCCTATCCCTGGTTACATCTATACTACCTTCCAAATCTGTTGATATTGATCCTCTTCGACTATTCTCAGCCCTTTCCGACTGTACTGCCCTCGGCCGCCTAATATCAGACCTTTCTGATTGTGCTGCCCTAGACCGACTAATTTCCGAACTTTCTGATTCGCCCCCACTCTCCTCATTTTCCCTTTGATGGCATATCCGCACCTGGTCTACATTTACCATTATCTGTTTACCATATTTCAAAATAACCAAACTATTATTATTCACTCTTAAAACTTTATGAGGGCCCTCAAACTTCGCGGTATAAATTTACCCACAATTTTCTTACTAGCTGAGCTTAGTAGGTGTGTTTGAACCAATACAAGATCATCCACTTTTACATCAATCTCACGTCTCCTCTTGTTGTAATATTTCACCCATTTTTCCTGCTGTTTCCTAGTATTCCTCCTAGCCTCCTCGAATAATTGTTCTATGTTACCACACATCAAGCCTGATCCGTCAGTTACCATCACTAATTTCTGAAATGGGGTAATTAATTTCTGATCTAAAAATAACTCTACCGGTGTTTTACCAGTTGTTTCATGCACGGCCGTTCGTAAGGCATACCGAATTCCTTAAGAAATTGGTTCCAATTACAATGATTCTCTTCTACAAAACTAGGAATCATTTCTAGAAGAGTACGGTTAACTCTCTCAGTTTGATTAGATTGAGGTCTGTATACCACTGTTTTAACATGTTTTTTGTCCAACCTCCGACACACATGCTCAAAAACTTCGGATATCATTTGGGTGCCATTATCACCAATTAACTTTACAGGAGCTCCATAACGCGAGATATAATTTCCAAAAATGGCTTAGCCGAAGCTTTTCTTAAGGGTACAATTTCGACCTATTTAGAAAAATTATCTGTTATCACTTAAATAAACTTATAACGTTCCGGACTAGTGGCTGGGTATGGGCCTAATAAATCTAATGATACAATTTCTTTTGGAAAATTTGTTACTATCGGAATTAAGCGACCAGCTGGTAGCGCGTTCTTATAATTAACTCTCTGGCAGCGGTCACAGGTTGATACATATTTAAATATAAACTTCCTCATAAAGGGGAAATAACACGCGTCTCTTAATCTTAAATAGGTCTTCTTTTTACCTAAATGACCCGCCATCGGCGTGTCATGAAACTCTCGCATAACGTCATATAACGCAGAGTTCGCGGAACATACACTCTGAGTTCGCCAAGCGTGGTCGTATACTTTGCATAGTATAACATCCCATTTATTAATTTAAAATCGCTGGACCAATTTCCGCAGATTGACGCGTTAATTGAGCCATCGTCAGGATTTTCCAAAAACTTGTAAATATGTCCCGATTCCGGATCATTCCTCTGTTCTATCATCAACTATTCCTTGGACGATAAAACTAACAACTTAATAACCGCACAAGAGACCTTTGCGTCCTCACTTCTACCGACTGGATTTCTAGACAATATATCTGCAACCACATTTTGCGTACCTGGGCGATGTTCCCATTCCACATTAAAATCTGCCAACTTAAGTGCCCACCTTATCTACTCGACAAATTTTTACCATTCGTTAATTTTGTGAGTGCGGCGTGGTCTATTATTACTTTCACCGGCAAAGACCCGAAATTAAGTGCGATATTTATTTAACGCCCATTGGCAGTTAAACACTCACGCTCCGTCACACTGTAATTCCTTTCTGCCGAACTAAGCGTTCGAGAGGCGAACGCAATAGGTTTATTACTTCTCGTCAAAACTGCCCTTACACCCACTGAACTAGCATCCGTATTAAGTTCATAAGCTTTATTATAAAATCAGGTAACTGCAAAACTGGAGTTTCTGTCACTGTTTTTTTAATGCGATTAAAGACTTACTGCGCTAATTCCGACCAAGCAAACTTAGAATTTTCCCTCCTAAATCGATATAAAGGTTCACACAGATTCGCATAGTCCTTAATAAATTTCTGGTACCACCCCCGTCATTCCTAAAAATTTCGCTACCTTCTTCGCATTTTTTGGGGGTTTCATGTCAAGAATCGCTTTTCCTTTTTCTTGATCCGTTCGAATCCCGTCTTTACTTATAACTAGACCCCAAATAACGTAATTGATCTCTGGCAATATGACATTTCTCGCGGTTTAACATTAGACCAGCCTCTTGCAACAATCTAAAAACCTCTCTTAAATGCTCAACATGGTGGTCAAAAGATGGAGATGAAATAATAACGTTGTCCATGTATACAAAGATGAACGCCCGAGAACTGGTTGCAAAATTATTTCTATCTCTCTTTGAAAATTTCGGGTCGCTCCCGAGAGATCAAATGGCATGCGAGTGAATGCAAAAGTATCATTCTTAGTAACAAAAGCCATCTTACTAATATCTTTGGGGTCTACCGCCATTTGAAAGTACCCAGAACACAAATCAGGGGACGACATAATTTCGGTGTGTGGAATATTTGTTATAAGATCATCTATGAGCGGTAGCGTATATCGTGGATACTTCGTAATACACTGCTGGCCACCGTAAATGCAACATCCTGAAGGAAGCACGCAAATAACATGCATTAGCGGAGATGAGTATGTAAATGATCAGAATTTCAGAGCAGACACACATCACGCACGCCTGTGGCGCCACCTCAAAGCACTATTTAAGGCTTGGAGATTTCGACGATTTCAAGTAAGGCAATTATGTTTTTCTTGTGGTTTTTTCAAAAAACGAACAGTTATGTCTCGTTTCAGCGATCAGTTTTTGATCAAGTATCCGAGTTCGACAGAAGAAAGATAGTGGCCTACCGAGATTGTGGATTATCTTTCAGGGAAATCGGTAGTCGTGTTGGACACGAAACCAAACAACTGTAATGCGGATATGTGACCATTGGATGCAGGAGGGTACGACGAACTGACGTGGTCGATCGCATCCACCTCAGGGCACCACTTCACGTGAGGACAGGCAAATTGTGCGCATGGCAGTGACGGACCGCTCAGTCACATCAGGAACCATAGCACAGCAAATTGAGTCTGTAACGCATCATTCAGTGTCTGCGCGTACCATTCGACGCCGTTTACAGCAGAGTGGTTTGTCCTCAAGACGTCCATTGCTTGGTCTACCCTTGACGTAGAACCACAGACGCTTCCGCCGCCAATGGTGCAATGAAAGAACGATGTGAGCGGCAGAATGGAATGAAGTTGTCTTTACTGCCGAGTCACGCATCTGTCTGCAACACCACGATGGTCGGATTCGAGTCTGGGTAAGTGAGTGAGGGAATATTAACGTCGCACTGATTAGCAACACGAGGGCTTTTGGCGACGGTCCGCGTAATTTTGAACCATGGTCAAGTGACGTGAACGACACCTGAGCTGGCACCCCCTCTCTTAACTACCACACCGCACCAATGGGAGGACGTTTGAGCTCTCGACAGATTTAACGTGCATCGCTCCCCTACACGGCGGGTCTTTAGTGGTACTAGGATCGAACTGATTTGAGTCTGGAGACACCGTAGAGAGAGGATGCTGAACAGCTGCGTTATGCACCGCCACACTGGTCCTGCACCGGGTATTATGGTATGGGGTGGTATTGGATATCACTCTCGCACTCCTCTAGTACGCATTGTCGGTACTTAAAACAGCCAGCGCTACATCTCCGAAGTGTTGGAGCCAGTTGTCGTTCCTTACCTTCAGGGCTTGGCCACAGCCATATATCAACAGGATAATGCGCGACCACACGTGGCACGCATTGTCCAAAGGTTCTTCGTCAATCACCAGATTGAATTGCTTCCCTGGCCGGCTCGCTCTCCGGATCTTTCGCCGATAGAAAATATGTGGTCCATGGTTGCTCAACGATTGACCCAGATTACACCCCCAGCTGCCACACCAGATCAACTTTGGCAACGTGTGGAAGCTGCTTGGTCTGCTGTACCCCAAGAACACATCCAAAGTCTCTTTGAATCAATGCCGAGGCGTGTGGCAGCGGTGATCTCCAACAATGGCGGCAACTCTGGCAACTGATTATGGCAAGAACCACACTTCACAGAAGTCTATAAATTTAATCATTGGATACTCGGTCAACATGTTATCTACAAAATAAATTTCGTTGTGCTATCTCTTGTCTTTCTTGGTGTTGCATTTACGGTGGCCAGCAGTGTAGCATTCAACTTTCTATAATCTATCGCGAACCTATAATCTTCTGGGTAGTCCAGAGGTAATCCATTATTCTTCCTACATAAAACCACTGGAGATGCATATGGCAATTTTACAGGAATTATGGTACCCTCTTCTAACATCTTATTAACATAATCTATGATTCCCTTTTTGATTCTGTCATAGTGGTAAGGCCGCGAATAGACGGGGGGGGGGATCACCTTTGACTATTTTGCGGGGTTTATTTACTGTTGCCGCGACACTCATTCCCACGGATAAACGAGAGTTCACTGTATATATAAAAATGTTCAAGAGTTCATTCAGACTTCCGGTCTTAAATCTTCCACCACCTTAACCACGAAAAGGAATCACTATTCGGGCCGGTCGTTAAGCACTTTTATTCTCGTCCTTTGTTGATTGTGACTCGCGGGAGAAAGGGTGGGTGCGTTACTATTGGTGATCCTGAATTCTTCAGGTCATCATGCTAAGCGTTTTCCAAAAACCTCTTTTCAAAAAGCCATAAAGGTTACTGGTACATGTCTAAACTTCATACTAATTTTCAACCAATCGAGTGACACGGGGAAAGCTTTAAAACTTTCCTTTTCCCGATATGGGGTACTAAGATCTGAAAAAAGCGCTCAGACGAGACGCCCAAATAAATAGATTGTAATTAGCTGGTACATGTATTTACAGTTCGTTGTTGTGCGCCTTCATCCACCAATGTATTTCTTGCTTTATTACCTTCGTAAAATACAAAGTTTCCCTAAAAAGACTTCTTTATTTATCAAACACTGCTTTAACATTTCAGGAAGTCAATCTCTAAAATCTCCTTTTCATCAAAACTAATGCTTTGTAGTGTCTGGTAAGCCTTTTACATTACTTCATTACTTGGTAGAAAGAGGGAACACACACAGCCATAGCCCAAAGGCATTTTATTTATGAATTAATTAAAAACATTAAATTCAAGATTAATTACTCGTATTCTAATCTTCTCAGCCTTTCGCTGGATTAAAGTTCAAAACCGGAACAATGTTTGTAGATCGTCATACGATTATCTGCGGCTATCCCAGCAACCCTTTTCTCTAGTATCACCCAAATTCACTCCCTCGTGTGGTTGTACCGCAGACTCCGTCCTTATAAGGTCATCGCAGTTCCTATCTCTTGATCTTTGTGATGCGGCTGCCCTCGCAACCTCTATCACGTGTCTTCGAAGAAGAAAAAATACTGACGTAGATGATGCAGAATATTGAAGTAGATTCTCGTCAACTTTCGAGCCGATCCTTCAAAACCCCTGGGTGGACCTCTTTCATGCCCCCAATAATCTCCGATTGGCGAGTGTAGCGATTGATTGATTGAATATTAACGTCGCACTGTTCAGCTGCACGTGGGCTTTTGGCGACGGACCTCGTAATTTTGAACCATGGTCAAGTGGCGCGGACGACACCTGAGCTGGCACCCCCTCTCCTAACTACCACACCACACCAACGGGAGGACGTTTGAGTTCTCCACAGATTTGACGTGCATCGCGCCCTTACACGGCGGGTCTTTAGTAGTACTGGGCTCGAACTCGTTACATGTCAGCCACGATCCGATAGGCGAGTGTAGCGAATCTGCACACAACGCTCCTCATCTTCGTCCCAACTCCATTGGTTCGTTCAGAAAATAGACCGACGCAACTGAGATGAATTCCGTCACCGTACCTAGTGTACCATGTGGAGGGTCTATCAATCGACCTGTCACTTTGACACTGAGGCTACTCTCCAGGTTATTTCCGTATCACAACAGGCCCGCATCCTTTTTCATTCAAATAATCCGTGGTTTACATCTGCGAAGGAACGACACAAAAGACTGTTCACAGGAGTATCCTTTCTATAGTTCATTGAGATTAAAATCGTCTGGGTGTTGGAGAAGGAAAAAGTGTAGCGACATCAAAGTCGTTTTCAGAATCGGCTCTGTTGGATGTCCACGCGCCATCAAAGGAAAAGAATGTCGGAGACTGTCTCACTGGGTAAAGCTAAATTGGCGCCAGACAGTGGCTCAGATGACAGCCCAATATATAACAGGTCCAGGTGCAAGTGTTTCGGAACTCACAGTTCAATAGACACTATTGGATATAAGACTGCGCATGAAATGTTCTACTCCTTTTGCCTCTGTTGACAAAGCATAATTGCCAACTAAGCCTGCAGTGGGCATGGGAACATCGAGACTGGACTGTGGAAAAGTGGAAGCCTGGTCGGAATGAATATTGATTTCTCATTCATACGTCGACGATTGTGTCGTCTTCTAGAACAATTGCTCTCCCTATATACAGCAGCTCATACACAACCTGGTGGTGGCGGTATAATGCTTTGAGAAAGTTCTAGTGGGCGGCTCTAGGACCTTTAGTTGTGGTCGACCATACCTTGAAACCTACAGACTATCTGAACATAATTGCGTAACGGTTGCACTCTTACAAGGTGTCTGTGTTCCTAACTCGAAACTAGATCTTCCAGCAGGACAACAACCATTGTCACACGTCTCGAATTGTGTTGGAGTGGCTCGAGGGGCAAAACGATAAATTTTGATTAATGTCCTGGTCACCTAACGTACCGGATCATAATCTGCAGAGATCAAAAACCAACATGTTGGAATATCTTATCGACTTGGCGCGGCGATTTGGAACAACCTGTCTCCACAGTCATCTACAAAGAGCTTGTGGCATCCATGCCAAGGCGAGTTGTAGCTGTTTTGCAGGCCTCAGGGGGCACAACGTGTTTTTGAAGTGTTCATGTTTTGGCTCTTCAGTGTGCACACATACAATAGTAGCGTTGATTTTTTTTTCTTTATACAACTCGATTCAAAACATTAGAATAATTAAAAATAGCATTGTATTTTTTTTTAAAATGCATATCTAAAAATAAAAAACAGACCGAACGGGAAAAAATTATAAAGTGCTTAGAACAAGCTAATATATCGTATATAGTCCTCTTGGATTTAAAGAGAATGAAGAGAGATTTTATAAAAAAAATTACTGAAATTATGTTTAAGAAAATATTCTCAGAAATGAATATAAAATATTTGTACAATTTTATGATTAGTAAGCGTTTATCGTAAAACTTACACAAGACGCCTCTGAGAGCATATAAAGACTTGTTTGAAAATCAACTTTAGTTGGTTGAGAATTAAAGATAGATCACACGGACTGGACTGACCATACCTATGAATGCACACAAAGGAGGACTTAATAGACGATCACAGAAAAGTAGAATTGCTTTTGAATTCAAAATTTTAATTAAAAATTTTTTTTCTGGAAACCAAAATTTTATAAATAATCACATTAAAAAAATACATAATAAAGAAAGTAACATGAGAAAAACTGCTTACGAGCCCGAGATTTTTAAGTAAAAAAAAAAAAGAAAAAAAGACGAGAACAAAGAATGAAAGCAACATCTACCACCTGTTAAGAATTCCCCAACAAATTCTCATTGAAACCGCTAGAATGCGTCTGAACATTTATGTAAGTAGAAAACTTTGTTGATACTGTTCTTCCAAACATCACTCTCCCTGCTCTGGAGGTGTCTAGGCCTTATAATACTGGATTAAATAAATCTGTTGTTTTTTGTTAAGAACTCTCTCTGGTCTCCATTTATTGTCTATGATAAATGCACTACACTGACAACTCCATAAACTTTTGATTATGTGACAAATAAGATTGCTTAAAATGCTAGTGTAGTTTAGCCTCCATGTTATGATTTTGAGGAGTATGAATACAGAAGACAGAAGAGGTAAAAATTTTGACAGGAAGCATAAATTCCGAAGTATACAAAGAGGTACTTGATCCATTTTATAGTATCATTGGAAAATCTATTTGAGGACGACTTTATCCTCTCTGTATCTTACTATACTTCAAAGGTCACTACTATTAGGCTTAAGAACATAAATTGGTTAGGTTTAAGCCCAAGGAGAATATGGGAGATATGAAGGAAAATCTTCAGGATTGATGACCATAGGGCTAAAATAATCTCATAAAAAGCGCGAAACCCGTTTTTGCAATTATTAGCAAACATACAAGAGGTGATCAAATGAAAAGGTACGAAACGACACGGTGGGTACAAATATAGATTTTATTCAAAATATACACCATAGGCCTGAGCACAACGATCCCACTGATGAATAAGCCGCAGGATTCCTTATTCCCAGAATTCCTGTGGCTGTGACGAGACCCAGTCCTTCACAGTGTCCTTGAGTACGTCGTCCGAGTTGAAGCGCTTTCCTTTCAGGTGTTTCTTCAGTGGACCAAACACATGGAAATCGCAAGGTGACATGTCTGGACTGTAGGATGGATGGTCCAACGTCTCCCATTGGAACCTGTCCAGTTCCATTTGTGTGACTCTGGAGACGTGTGTACGCGCGTTATCATGGAGCAGAACCACACCCTCCGTGAACAGCCCCGATCTTTTGTTCTTGATGGACCTGCGTAGGCGTCGGAGTGTCTCACAGTACACATCGGAGTTAATGCTTTTTCTGTGCTCGAGTAATTCTGTACTCGCATCATTTGGACGCCGCTTTTTATAAGAGCCTTTGCTCTCTCCTGCGCATGCGGGCACCCGCGCATGATCCGATCCCAGTCAGAGTCTCCAATGGCATCCCGAGATGTCTCGCTACATTCTCCCTTGGTGGAATATGCAAATATTTAACTGTTTCATTTTTATGTCGTTTCGTACCTTTTCATTTGATCACCCCTTGTAGCTAGAAGCAATTAGAGTATATATCTGATTATGAACATTCCACATTATTATCGCCAAGGTAAATGTCACTAAATATTAACTATTCATTTGGCTCTCGTTTGAATGGATTAGGCTATTTTTTTGCATATTCTAATACAAGAGAAAATTCATTGCAAAAAAAGCTTTGCAATATTTTAATTTTCGTATATTATGCTTTTCTACAAAATATGTAGAATGTTATATAGCACTTTTAAATTATCAAGCATTATTTTTTACTAAAAAAAATGCAAATCTCAAAAAACTTTTTTATTATTATTCTAATATTTTGAATTGGAGTTGGACACTTACAGACACAAACTTTTGTGCATAGTTATAAATAATGAAAAAGTGTAATACAGAAGAAAAGGCTATATATGCACCCATAGTAAACGTCAGACATAATTACTTTTAGAATCAAATGAACAAAAACGGAATAGCACTTTCTCAGGCCAAGGTAAAGAAGTAAGAAGAGGAAAATACAACTAAATCTTAACCCTCTGAGTGGTTGAGGCTCTAATTGAAACTCATTCAAAAGCGGTCTACTTTTTCAAAGCTGGCGGTAGCGAAACGGTCCATGTTTACTTTTGCGAACTGCTTCGAAAATGCACCACAGTTTTATGCTTTCCCCCCTTTAAGATACGGGAGGTCTACAAGCGCTTTTGTAGGGGACGATTTTATTGCTTTTTAGGTTTCTGTATTGTTGGAAAGGGGAGATTTCTCATTCATAGCTGTTGCCTTGTGAGAAAATTGTGTGATGAACGTTGGATCCACATCACGGCGAACAGAAACCATCCAATTTGTTGAATCATAGTAACAAGCAAATAAAGGATAAAAAATAAAGATTTAAAGAAATGGCGAGTTAAAAGTTGAAAAATATTTTTAATAAGCAAAAGAAAATTAATTTTTTTTCTCCTATTACTTTATAAAACTTAAAAAAAAATTTAAAAAAAAAAAACATTTTGATTTTGGTATTAGATTTGATCAAGACAGAAGTAAACTGTAATCATTATTGAATATCAGACTAAGAAAACGCAAACCGATTTTCCTGGGATTTTTTTCTTTCTTTTTTTTTTAAAAAAAATTATGAGGTAAAAAAGTGAAAGTGATCATCTTTTTTAAAAAGCAAAATGAGAATAAATGTAGTATCAATGTATGACCTGCAAGAGTTCCACGCGAGTAAAAAAAATAATTTGGGGGCTCATGAGGTGTAAATGGGGGTCTATGATCATGACGTTAATCTTTAAAAAAATTTGATCCAGTGGGAACCAGATTTTACCAATTTAACGTTTACTAAATTTAGTGAGGTTAGTTTAACAACATAAAAGGTGACTACCATACTAGGTGACAACATAAATTTTATATACAAGGAATATTTCAGCATTTTTTTCCAAAATTAAGCTAAATAAGTATAATATTGAACGTCACGAATTTTTTTAATTTGTCACAGTCTGTCAGGACATTTTAACCTAAGTTTAACATTTAAATGCCCTTACTCAGATTTTGAAATCTTGTTTGAGATTGTTTTTTTTTTTTTTTTTAGTAATAAACAGCAGTAGACAATGATTTCAAATAGTCGCTTTGAAAAAAAAAAGTGTCATATTGCATTATGAACTGATTAGAATAGGTCCTAATGAAGATCTTATAGAAACGGATGTCAGTAATTTTGGCTTTAAAAAGACATACCTGATATTTGTCACAAATTATGGAATATCATGAGAGAGTTTTTAAATGTGTTTTTCCTTGTGAGAGGGAGTTTCATTGAGTTTTCCAAACTCAAAACAAAAAAGAAAGGAAAAGAAAGAAAGAAGTAGGCACTTACGAAAAAGGAAGGTTAGGGTTAAACATGACAAGATTGATATTAAATATTGAAAATTTGTTATTGAAACACCAGATTCATCCTTCTCTTTAAAAGCATTTGTTCAGTTTTGTTTTAATTTTAATTCATTATATGCGCTTCTTAAGTTTTAAACGCAGAACTATACTTCATTACAGTTAAAAATTTAATTTTTTGAAAGTAGTAGCACCAATTATCAAAAAGACATTTAAGTTGATAAATTTGCAAAAATTTAATATTAGGTAGGCAGGAGTCTACCCGAAACCGAAAAACATGGCAAGGGGTCTTATGATACAAAAAGGTTTGGGAACCTCTGTTATATACGATGAAGAAGATTGTACATTAAAACTGGGGATTCTGCATTTTATTATATTTTTAATTTAAAATAACATTAAAGAGAGATTTTAATACTTTAAATTTATGCAAATTTTAATCCTTAAATTTATACTTTTCTGTTGAATGAATTTTTTCGGCATAAATCAAATCTCTTCATAACAACTTGCACTAAGAATAAAATAATACTCTCCCCACTTCAGCATTTGTGTCGGAACCACGTAATACACTTTCAATCAATAATTTTAATAAGGAAATATATTTTTCTTAAATGTGTTAAATGCGAAAGTGTGTTTCTTCCCATTTTCTGTTCAGATTTGATTTTCATCTTTCCGTTTCTTTAGTATTACATCCTTTAAATGCATATTCGCATATATTTATAAATGGGAAATTGTCATCCGTAACTACATCTTTCAATTCAGTCATTGCAACGAAGCATTACTGATTAATTTTGTCTTTTAAAAACAGTACACTTAGAACATTTTACATAAGTAAAATTAACAGACAATTAATAATATAAGAAATTTTATAAGCAATTTTAACATTTAGAGATGTATCCTTAATTCCAGGATTAGAACCTTACAAATTGTTATTTTATTCTTAAATATTAACAGTATAAATTCATCATACTCATAACTCATTCTATATAGCAAGAAAACCCTACCTTTTGCTTTTGAAATGTTATTATATTAAAAATTTTGGGTAGTTTTGTAAAAAAATTACACATGTGGAAAAAACGGATTATAATTTTTGGTTTTTAAATAATATTCTCATTTAAGGCATAATAACAAAAACATCAGGTTTTTAAAAAAAAATTTTGTGGCCCATATATTTGGAAAGCTTGCTCTAATTGAACTGGGATCTCTCTCTCTTATCATTTTAGGATACTTTCAAACTGTAAAAAAAGCTTAGGCTCTAGGCTGGATCTTAGACAAAGCATACATTCCAGACGACCTGAAAACCAATTAGGTTTTAAGAAATTTTAAGTTTTCTGAGATTTGATTTTAGTTTTGAATTCACTTTAAAGTATTTTTGCAATTCTAAATTGAAAATATTTTTGAACACAAGCCACTTTTTCGTGTGAAATGGGTATTAACTGCAATTTTAATTTCTAAAATCATTTCTGTTTGCTATGTTTTGAAGCTTTTGAGTTCTCTCACATTTACTTAATTAAGATTGATTTAAAGACCACTATATTTATTTGTACACATAATTTAAAAGCTTTTTCTTTGTTTTCATTAATTTTTTCCTGCTGAGAAAATGCCATGACAAAAATGTAAGCAGGCTTCTGTGGGAAATAACATTTGAAAGGGAAGGAATACGCGACTGAAATTTATAAATCTAAAATCCAGCTTTCACAGATGATGTTACAATTAGACTTCAAAATGTAAATGTTCTGAATATAAATGTTGTAGAAAGAACTAAATATTTCCCTGATGTTAAACTACATTATAGTAAATGTTTTGTAGTACTACTTTAGTATTTTCAAGTCATGCAACAAAAACCCAAACTTGCTAAACTACCCCGATTTAGAAAAAAAATAGACATTATTTACAAACTTGGTAATTTCGGGATTACCTTTATATCACTATTATTTTGTGTGTATAAATGTTTTGTGTATTTAAAACTCCTGTGAAAATATTAGGTTAAGATGAAACCGAATAATCTATCAAAGTAACAAATGTTATTAATATTGCGTAAAAGAATATTTTGAATTAAAAAAGATATTTTCAGTCATAATTATTTCAAGTAGTGTTTGGATGTAGAACATAAGTTGGAAAATAACATATTAAAAATTAGAGCTTTACAGACACTATTAGTTTTTGTTTTATGCCTTTCCAAATTTTATAAATGTGTTTTTTTCAGACTTTTAATTTTGAAAATGTGTTTTCTAATCCCTAACGCTTCTTTTTTTCTAATCTTGAAATATCTTGTAAATACTCCCAAACATATGATCCATAAAAAATCATTTGGATTTAGGACTGGGAGCTCCAGTTATGTTTTTTAAAAAATCTTAAAGTTAATATTTGAAAAATTTCGTGTTTTTCCAGGTTTAGCTATAAAAATAATTAGTAAAATCCAACAAAGAAATTGATTTTAAATTCTATACTTTTTGTTTCCAATAATCTAAGAAATATAAATCATTTACAATAATTAAATATTTTTAATAATTTAGTATTTTATAAAAGTTTTAAAAAACTTCAAAAATGTTCAATGCTTTAAAATTGTTAAATAATGGCTTGTCAAACTAATTATTTTCAGAATCAATATAATAGTATAATTTGAATATAAAACAAAAATTTATTTTACTGTTAATGACTTCTACTCATAATGTAAAAAGAATGAAATATAAATATATAACTTAGTGCAGTCAAAAACAATCATTAATTTGTAAAACTCTGGTCCCACTACTAATTCCAATACATTTTACAAACTGTAGCTAAAAACAATTATATACTTACGGGACCAAAAATTTATTTATATATGGAAATATTTTTCCTTATTAAATATATAATGAATAATTACAAGATGATTTCTAAAATCCTAAAAGCCTTTAATGGAGAAAACGCCTGACATAATTTGGATAGTTAGAAATTTCATTATATAAATATGCATGCTTTAAAACAAATAAAATTGCAAAGAAAAAGCAATTTACAAAATAAATTTGTATTTACTGAATATAAAATAAATCAGAATTCATCCTTAAATATACATAATTGTGTAAGAAAAGGTTTTGTCCAATTTACAAACAATTGCAAAGAAACTTTTATAAATAATAATTTAAACAGGTATAAAAAGCAAAAATTATCAAAGATGTATACAAAATATTATTAAAATTTGCTATAAAAATGCTTAGTCAAAGCAAAATACCTTTTACAAAGCCAAAAGTTTATCTAAACATTTGTACATTACTGAAGCTAGAAGTGTACATATGCATATAGAGGGCAAAAAGAAATATATTTGTTCAAAACATTATTTTTAAACCGTTAATTTTAAGAAAAAAGGTTTTTGTATACATTGATAGATTGATATACGTCGTTTATAGCACTGTCCCAGTGTGATATTTTTCGAAACACAGTGCTGCACACAGTCCAACATTACAGTCTTTACATTCAAAACGTGTTTTTCTTCGAATGCGTTTTCCGTTATCATTTTTCTTAAGGGTGCATACGATACATTTTCGTGGTGGTTTGTTTTTTCTTGAAGAGTCACCTTCCAAATATGAAGCACATATTTCCATTCATGCCTTCCAATTAAACGGAATACATTTTCAGAAATTTCAGAGGTAACAAAGTTTCGAGAATCGGAATTACTACTTCCTTCTGTCAATCGCTCAATCAGTTTCATTCAAAAACCAATATGATTTAAAATACCGCCATTTTTTTTATAGATAGTGAAGGAATTAATTCCACACAATTTGATTTAACAAATGTCGAAAAATCTTCTTGTAGTATTTCTTGTGTTGATTTCGGGCAACAGGATAGTAGGATAGACACTGGTCTGATCTATCAACACCACCCATGGTGGTATTATAAAACACAGCTGCTTTTGATTTCATTTTCACAGAATCCCGTTTCTTAGCTTTCACTTCCATCATATCAGTGTTATGAAAAATGCTAATCATATGCAGGGGTTTTTTATCCTTGTACTTCAAAACACACATTTTTCCCTTTTGGAAGGCCATAATTTCCACTTTCTTCACTTTAGAACTTTTTAATGAAACAGGTAAACCTTTTTGAGGTAACGGACTCATGGCTGGCATATCACGAGTTCTAGCCCATTACCACTGAAGAGCCGCCGTGTAGGGGAACGATGCACGTTAAATCTGTCGAAAGCTGAAACGTCCCTCTGTTGGTGTGGTAGTTAGGAGAAGGGGAGAGGTGCTAGCACAGGTGTCATCCTCGTCACTTGACCATGGTTCAAAATGATGAGGTTCGTCGCCAAAAGTTCTCGAGTATAGCTGAACAGAGCGACGTTAATATTCACTCACTCACTCAACCAAATTGTATGAAATTTACGGAATAAATTAAAAAATATTAGAAGTGGAATATATTAAAAATTCAATTTTAAATATCTAAAGAATTATTAGTATTTATGGTAAATATTTTTCAACTGCGTACGCAAGATACATACATAAATATATTTTTCGAAATTCAAACGCAGAATTTCAGTGCAGCTAATATAAAATTCCTGGTTTTGTATGGTTAAGATTACAAAAAATGTCCAAATTTTAATTACTTGTTCTTCAGTCAATCTCTATAACAGAACCTAAATGATAAGGGATTTTGCATAAATAGATATTTTTTTAACTTGAATTTAAAATGGATCTTTATATTTATTTATTGACACAAGTGTCAACTGTAAATTTGTCCAGGTGCTTTTCATTTCTCTTTGCCCAAAGATTCAAGCTTAAAAATTTGATCTTGTTGTTCCCATTCTCTTTGAAGGAAACTGAAGTTCAGACATTAAAAATTCTATTATAATTTGTTATCTAAACAATACAAAACTAGGGATTGTATGTAAGATACTCTGAACACCTGGCTTTGATATTATGAAAAACTAAAAGATTTAAATAGGTTTTTTTTATTATCAATGCGTACAAAATTTTTGCAAGTTCTGTTGTACAGAAACTTAAAAATTATTCATGTTTAGAATTTCAAAAGTTTAACAGGTTTTAAATTTTGAACATTTTTTTTATAAATTTTTGACACAAACGAAACTGTAAATTATCCTCATTGTTTTGATATATACTTTGAATTTAAAAATAGATATTTTTAGAAATACATTATAAAAAAACTTAATTCTACTTGAGAATTTTAAGGGTAAAGAAAAAAATGTGATTTTGTCAAAAGCTACCCTTTTCCTTCCCAATTAGTTGAACTTCAAATTAATATTAAATCAAAAGTGAGTATATCATCTATATTACTTATGTGATGGAACTTAAAAATGATTTAAATGAAAGATTCATAAAAATGCTTAGATCGTGAAAACTACATCAAAGAATTTAATTCAAACCCAAAAATATTTCAAGTCAAGTTTACTTACAAACTTTAACTGATAGTCGGTACGCTCTGGAGGTTTTAAATTCTTCCCAGTTTTTTATGATTGCTGCAGGGGAAGAACGGGGCAAGCCATAAAACTTCCTGCCAGAGTCCTTTGTGTCACCCCAACCCTCCCTAATTATCCTTCAAGATGTTAAGCCTTTAAAGGGGGAAAGGATTTCGGAAAAAGAAGTCTCTAACACTTTCGAAGCTGTTACTTGAGGAGGAAAAAACACGTTTGGTGCATTTTTGGCGAGTCCCCGGTCTTACGGGAAAAAACGTGTGGTGCGTTTTTGAAGCATCTCAGGGTGGCAGAAAAAGACGTTTGGAACGCTTAAATAAAATATTAGACTCATACAAAGCAAGTATTTTAATGTATTACTACTAAATAACCTAAAAGGTTTTATCTTACACATTTTTTGCACTATAAACCAGAACGTCTTAAGGCATGATCCAACTGAGCCGTCCCAAGACATCTCAAGTTGTTGTCGATTCAACCTCAATATCATGATCAGAAGAATTTTAATCCTCAAATGTTATTCCCGGAATATTCTGTGAAAAATTGGAAACTTCAAACTGTATGCCAACTGGCAACAGTGCATTATTATGTAATATGTCGTCTGTGTCTGGGACTAGTCCTACTACCATACACCATTTGTATTAGTTTCCTCGAAAAGTGACAGCCAGCAAAGTCGGTTTGTGAGTTACACACATTTTCTACAGTTTGGACTAGTATTTGACTACGTATGCTGTATACTGTCGACTTAAAATCTATTAATTGTAGATCAATCCAAAGTTGTAGTCAACTATTTAAACTACCACAATGACTTTCAAAATATATCTTAATTACTCCAGATTCAGGATAAGCCAGAATGAAATGTTTTGAAAGAGGAGCTACAAATTGCAAAAAATAGACAGAAAAGCAGGAATCTATTGACAAATTACCGAAACTTGCTCTATTTTTCATCAACACAAATTCAACATCTACCAATAAAATTCTTTACGCCTAACTACCAATAAAATTCTTCCAATAATATGCCTGGTGTTGAAGGACAGGGAGAAACCGATTAAGAAAAAATAGGAGCGACTGAAATAAGTCCAATAACTGATGAGGCTATGAACGTTTCAATTATTTTTATTAAAAGAACAGATCTAGGGCTATGACCTGCACATGTCGACGCAATATCATTACTTTCTTGTATGTCACTTATGCCTTAAAATTTTAACTTAGTATAGATTTTTATAAATCAAATTGATACACACAAAAGTAGTTTTTAATGAGTTTTTTTTTATCAAAATATTTTTTTTGTGAAATATTCTTAATATTGTTCTTTTAAAAATATTTGTATAATATCATGTGTTGATTTAAAAAGTTTTTCACAAGTTATTTTAAGAATTTTCTTGAAATGACTTAAGTATAAAATAACATCTGAGTGGCATCTTTTAAAAGTCAGCAGGTAAGCCATTGTCATCCATGATTTTTTTTCCCTATGATATTCTAATGTTAGCAGCTATCAATTGATCTTTTTTTGCCTCCATAATTTGATGAAAAATACACAAGAATTCATTCAACCACTTTGATAATTAAATGCATTTAAATTGAAAATTGTATTTAATCAGTTTTTAATTTCTTATTTTTGTTTACCAGGTGATGTTTTTGCTGTATTCAAAACAAAATATTAATATATATTACTTTACATAGGAAGTTGAATTATTAAAATTAAAATCAAGACTACTACTAAAAGTTTTTACAATAAAATAAAAATTTTTATTCGCTACTTTCAGTTTACTCCAATTTTTTCTAAATTGTTCATATATCTGTACTACTTAATTAACAGATTAGTTTTACTTCAGGTTTAAGAAAATCTGGAAATTAATATTATGAATTCTAATTGTTTCTGTTAGAAGGAAGCCAATGAATAGATACTGATTAATCCATTTTATTTCAATTTAAAAGTCTATCAGAATAGAGAAGTTTGTGAAATAATAAGTCTAAAAGAGTTAATATTTTAATTGATTTTTTAAAAAAATATCCTAGGTTTTATTTTTATCTTTATATCAAAAAATAATAACACTATTAATCAATTGAAATAGAAAAAAAATAACAAAATAATTTATATGAATACAAGACAAAAAAATGATGAAATGTGAAAATCTTAAATTTATATTAGTATTGTAGCTAAAAATCATACTTCTCAGAATAAATCACAAAAATTATAGTTAAAAGAATTTAGTAATAAAAATTCTTAAATATTCTAAATTATATTCCATCAAACAGAACGAATAATCAAAAAATGATTTTATTAAAAAAACAGTTTATTTCTTCATTTAAATGAAGTGTTTATCTACAAATGAACTGAAAATACAATAATCCAACAAAATCCAAGTACACTACACAATACATCATTACAATGTTAATGAGAATCATTTATAAATATGCAATATGAAAATGGAAATATAATGATTCCTTTTAGCTATACTATTAAAAATGGATAAAATAATGAATTTCTCATTCATAAATATTTTCATAGAAATGATATTTTCTTTAAACTAAAATAGACCAAAAATTTATTAAAATTTCATACTTAATTTCATTAAGAGATTTTTGAAAATATAAGACTTAGATGCATACAAAATGGTTTAAATATAATGATCAGTTAAAAAATAAGAAACTATTGCAATAAATGAATTAATAAAGATTACAGTAAATCAAACTATTTTAAAAATATTAAAAAAATCCCACTATCCACAAATTAAATTATTGTATGTATTTTGGATAAAAATATACAAATAGTTTCTTGAATGAATGAAGAGTCTTTTATGGACATCTGATTTATCCCACATTGTCTCTCTCATTGTCTCTCTGCATCAAAAATAGTCCAGTTCTAAAAATAAGACCACAGTTAATTTAGAGAAAATTTATAACTAATAAAAAAATAGTTTTTAAATACATTTTTAGTGAAACAACTAATATAACTTGCAACATATGTACCTTTTCCTTCTTATTGATATTTTTCTTTAGTGATGGATTCTTATGACCCTTTTATTTTAAAGGTAATAGTTAATTACAAATGTGTGTGAATAAATATTTTTTCCCCCTTCAGTATAAGTAATCCATTCATTTATGCAAATAAATGGTTTTACAAAAATAACACTCACTTTGAAACATGTGAATAAAATAACAGATCTCTTTGTGATAAATTTATTATAGCATTAACAAATTTTTTGGCTACAAATTTATCTTACTCAACTAGGTGATACCAAAGTTCTGGGAGTGCAATCATATTAATGTCAATGCATGTACATAGAGAGGGATAACTGAAAATTAATTTCTATGTTGACAAAACACAAAGGTTAGTGTACCTTATTTTACCCAACTGCAGAACAATTCCTTAATTTAAATGTGTTAAAAACAGCTCACTAACATTTTTAAAAAAGAAATTTAGTGTCAAATCATTTCTATTTTCTTTAAATATATGACTGCATTTCAAGTAAAAATGAATGATGCAAAATTTCTAATAAATCAATTGACAATTTACAATGGGAGTTATTAAATATTCAATGTAGAATAATTACATTCAATTAAATATACAACAGAATTTCTAAATGCTAGAATAGTTATCATAAAAATATATGCATAAATTTAATCAATTGCTAATTCACACACATTATCACTCTATAAACTGGAGTTATTTACTCCACACAAATTTTCGAACACAAAGTCAAAAAAGTTTAAAGTGAAAATTGTTTGAAATTGCATTCTTTTCCACACAACTCAAACACGTTAAATGGAATTTTTTCCACTTCAGAATTATTTAAAATATCTAAGAAAAATATATAACAGTACAGTTATTAGTTTTTTCAAACAAACCTAATAAGGTGCTCTCTTAACATAACTTCTTATATAAAACCACTAGAAGCATTTACAATCAATGCCACATTGAGTTTAAAAACAAACGTAAATTTCCCCCCTTTTGCAATAACTTTTTCTTTAAAATTCAAAAATTCAATTTTATTTAAATTGGGTAACATTTGGTGGAGATAGCATGTACATTCCAAGCTTTCATGGAACCATTTGCTTTCCAGTTGAACACTTTCTTGTTCATCATCGCTCTACTCATATTTGGAACTTGTGCTTACGATAGGTCTTTTCAGTCACTGGTTTTCACCGTCTCTCAGCCATTTGAGAGATGGTTCACTCTTATGGACACTATCTGTTTCAGATGCAGTTGGAGCTAACATCAACAGGAATATAAGGGCTGGTTGGGACTTAGCAATCGACATTTGCTCGGGTTGGCTCTAAAAGTCCAAAGTTGGGACTTAGTTCAGTATCAAAATTTGCTCCAATAAACGAATGAATTCTTCCCCTCCCAAAAAAGATTTTAGTTGGCTCTCTATCTGAGTCTCGATGATTGGGACTTGTGTTTCCATGGACATGTTCAGAGCCTCAGAAACTGGATTCAAAGTCTTCGGAAAATAATTGACGGGTTCATTTTCTGACTTAAATTCAGGAATTCTTTTATAGAAGTTAAATCTAACACACTGCTGGGCATTCATCAAATAGAATTTCTATAAATCACACATTTTGTACTTATTTTCAGGAAGAACATTTTTAAAGAGATGAAACTGACATGTTTTGAACAAAATATCCAATTTGTTAAAATTCTTTTTAATGGGCTACATATTAGCAACTGAGCCTTTGCAGACACAGCAAGTCCCCAAATGTGAGAGCCATTTCAATGGCAGCAATATCTAGTGGTAGCGCTCACTGCCAAATTTGGACACTTGAATTGAATCCAAGCTCTTGTTGGGTGCTAAATATTGCTGTGATTTAATTTTGACGAGAGTACCAGAGCTAAATTGATACTCAAGAGATATTTTATATGCCACATAATTATATGATATATATGCCTACAATTTTTCCATCCAGAAAATCTATCAACTCTAGCAAGAGTTGAACCCACAATAAATAGCTAAATTCTTCACAAACACTATGAAGGTAATTATTTCTTTCCAAAGCATTCAGCATAGTTTCACTTGCAGTAGTACAATGCAAGTGATCTTACTTCGGAAAAACATATATACGCCAGGGGCAATTAACGCAACAGCTGAGTGAGGTGTAAACATAAGCCCACAGAAGTTAAGGAGTTAAAAGGAAATATCTAGAAAGAAGAAATATAATTTGTTGTACAAAACAGAAACATTAAACATAATTATTTTATAAAGCATTACACAAGAATTATAAAAGAATATTTCCTTTGATACAAGGATATATCAATAGATATTAAGATAATAAGGCTTACAAAATTGGAAGACAAAATAATGATTCCTGTAGGTTAAAGAATAATTACAAAATCTAATATTATAGTAATCAATGCATGATTTTTCGAAACATAATAGTAGAAATATTACCAGATATGCGGTCTTCAATTGTTTCTGAAAACTGCAATGCCTGTTCCATCAGAGAATCAAAAGAACCAAAAGAAAATTCACTAATGTCACTCCCAGAATCTGTTCTAACTCGTTTAGCTACTTCATTTAAAGACTGGCTTTCTGGGCTTCTCTTGGCTACCCTTGGAGCTTAAATAAATCATTAGTTTTTTTTAAATTATGTATAATCATAAGAAATATAAAATATATTATTCAATCATGTATTTAAAACCATTTCCTATACTTCATAAAAGGCTTTAGATTAAACTAAAATTTTAAACATTTGCACACACAAATATTCTTACTGATAAAAAGCGTTTTCACTTTTTAGAATTCATTATTCTTAAGTTTCATAAATTTTTATTTTTAATAACAAAAATACCATTAAGAATAATTCTAAATAGTCGAAAAAATTGGAGCATTTCATAGATGTTATAAATGTGTTTAAATTTACATAACATTTAAATATCAGTCTTTTGGAATTCCCCTATTTTTTTTCTAATGTATTAAAAAAAAAGAACTAAAGGAAAAATTAATATTTCACTTTTGAAAAATCTTATATTAATCCATCTAACCTATTGACTAATTTTACAGAAGGAAGAGATACACAGAGAAAGCTTAAATACCAGTGCTACCTTATTTCGCATTGAGGGGCTTTTTAAAATAATTATGGCATCACTTGTTAATATACCATCAGATCTATATAATACTTTTTATCCAAAAGTTAAGAAAAACGTTATACTTTAATGTTTAAATCTTTATTCTTTTCATTGAATCAATGCAGTATGAAAATTTTTTATAAACAGAAATTTGTCACATATTTTAAGTTTAGTTTGAGACAACATATTTGCATACTGAATAAAGAGACTAAGACATGCTTTAGTACAGATTAAAATCCATCATTTTCATTGAAAAAAGATCTAAAAAGTAGGCTTACTGAGTTAAAAGTAAATTTTGAAAATTCAGTCAATATACAATTACTTTTTACAAGCATAAAAAAAAGGAAGCTCCAGATATGTTTAACATATCTCAATTATGTTATCAATCACTAGAAGATATTTCATCCTTTTAATTCACAGAATATTTAATAAGGGAAAAAAACCAAAGATTTAAACCACAAGAAAATTAATAAATTTATCAAATTCCATTAGTTTTTAAAAATTAAACATAATGCAACAATTTTTATTTTGTCATAACCCTTCAAAGTCATTTGATGTCTTCTCAATGAATTTTAACGCTATAATTTGCTTTCATGTAATCGATAGAAAATAATTTAAGCAAGAAAATGAGACCAGTTTATGGCTTTTTACTTTGCTAAAAACTAACAAAATAATAGCTGCACTTGAAATATTAAATCTTCACTAAATAGGAAGTAATAAAATACTGCTTTTACAAAAATTTCAGAATTTTTTTGGTTTCTTGAGTCATAGATAATAGTCATGACCTTCGCTTCTCCCAAAGATCATCAGCATAAAAAAACTGTATTCAAATGATCTCAGATACTAAATTCAAAGTGCCAAAATCCGTAAGTCAACAGATCAACTTTTTATGGAGAACAATTACTAAGGAAAAGTTCCAATTTTAAACCAAATTATGCCCCAGAGATACAATACTAATTTGCAACACTAAGACCATATTTACCTGGCAAAGGACAAGGTTCGCCAATAAATGAATCACCCATTTCCTCTTGTGTTCTTGGTCGAAGTTTTGATGAGTCTAGTGGCAGCCCCACCTATCAGAACAAAAAAAGGGGGGAGGGGAAAAAAAAGAAAATGCATTGCATGAATTTTAAAAAAATACTGATGAAAAATTAGGGCAATTTGATAATACAATTTAATTTTTAAAAATTGGTTTTTTTAAATATACATTTGTACTTAAAATTAACATTTAGCATATTTCATCGAATTTCTTAAAAGATAATTGATGAAACTCAAAACTAAAAGGAGAAAATACTAATGTATGGACTTAAGTATCTAATTATCAGAAGACTAGTCAGGGCAGCCTGAACTGCAGATGGCTAGACACTTTAATGTAATCCCTAATGCGTGCAATGTATGGGGACCGTTTCATTTGATAGGACCCATAGGCCTGGATGACCAATGCATCAAGACATAACTAGAGTGTGACAGTTTTTCAGTTGCCTTGTGAATTTCTCAGCATTTCATATACTTCAGTGGGTCAATAAATGAGTACCAAGCTTGTGCTTGGGAGCTAAACACCAGGGGTTTCACATGAAATTGACCACATGACCGGAACATCTGTTCATGCACCTCAGTGTCCAAGTTCATGAAAACCGAGATGGGCACTATGTGGGGTTTTGCACCAGTGAGTTTAGTTTAAGAATTTCATGCTGGTAAAAGAACTGTCATTTTAAGCATTAAATTATGTTTTGACAGCTGTATAACTGTAAGAGGAGATCATCCCGTCTATTAAGTTACCTTTATCCCAAAATTTAACATATTTCACATACTGAGGAGTAATAAAAGTGATTTTACTTCTGCATTACAACTATTGTATAGACTTTTTAAAATTATATCGCCCTATAAATATCTCATTTCAAGTACCTCTAAAGGTAATCAACCAAAAGTGAAAATTCTTTTAATTTTGAATGAAACTAGTATACTTATAAAAATCAAGAATGAAATATAAAACTGCTAAAAGAACATTTCTTGATATATAGGATAACCCCCATTTAACAAATTATTTCAAACTAGCTTTCATGGCCCGGCGTTGCACGGGCTTATAACGAGGGTATAACTTAATCCCCATGTTAATTTCCTCCTTTCTTTCTGAAGCCAACACTTTTGTGTGGGTTTGACGTGTACGATGTGAGTGCATGACCCCTTAGTGCGTGTCATGGCTTTGTCGCTTAACATTTTCCCTTCTCTTCACAAATTCTCGATCCTTAGTACCACTGAAGACCCCCCGTGTAGGGGAAAGATGCACGTAAAATCTGTCGAGAGCTCAAACATCCTCCCGTGGTGTGGTGTGGTAGTTAGGAGAGGGGGATGCCAGCTCAGGTGCCGTTCGCGTCACTTAATGGTTCAAAATTACGTGGACCGTCCCCAAAAGGCCTCGTGTAGCTGAACAGTGGAACATTAATATTCACTCAATCTTCACTTCCAATATTATTTTTCGAAATTACTTTGATATCTTTGTTTCTTTCCTCTCCGCTTAGCCCAGCTTTTACCGAGTGAATAACTTCATCCCCATGGGAATTTCCTGTTTCCTTTAGGACAATAGCACTTATGTGTGTGTGTATGCGCGCAATGTGAGTGATTTCTTTAACTATGTCATAAAAACTCCCTTTTCCGAAATTTGTTCTTGCGTTGGTGAGGTGTGGTAATTAGGAAAGATGGGTGAAAGCCCAGGTGTTGTCCTCGTCACTTGAGCATGGTTGAAAATTTCGAGGTACGTCGCCAAAAACCCTCGAATAGTCAAACAGTGCGAATTTAAAAATCACCCACTCACTTTCCAATTCTTTTGTTGCAATTTTTTATTCCCCCGGAAACGAAAATGTAGCCTTTTTAAAAATAGTTGTATGCTGGAAAAAAAACAGAAAAGTATAAATTTTTCAAATTACAAAATTTCACTACTATTTTAATTCTTGGAGTAAAATTGTGAGGATTTTTTGAAATATTCGACACAGGGGAAAACAGTTTCATGCAATTATCTTTATAAAAGAAGAAATTATTAAATGATTGATTTAAGTATTTTGAGTGTTTTATTAAAATTTGTTCAAAAAAGTTTTTGGCTTTTTTTCTCCAATCACTGATTCTAAAAGTTTTAAAAATCATTTTTATTTAAAAGTAACGATATTGATTCATTTTAGAAAAAATCATTAAATATGCAAAATAACTTTCTTTTGTAAAAAAAAATTTTTTTTAAAAATTCTTTTAAAAAAAAGATAGTTTTCGGCATTTTATTTTTTTAATCACTGATTCTAAATGATCAATGATATTTTTACATTAAAATTGATTAAAAATGTTTATTTAGCAATTAATTGTGACATTCTGTTTGCTTAAATAATGGCAGCACTGAAAATTTACATGGGAAAAATAAACAGAAATGAAAGCTTCATAAAAGAAGAAATTATTAAATGATTGATTTAATTATTTTGAGTGTTTTATTAAAATTTGTTCAAAAAAGTATTTGGGATTTTTTTTAAATCACTGATTTTAAAAGTTTTAAAAATCATTTTTATTTAAAAGTAACGTTGTTGACTCATTTTAGAAAAAATCATAAAATATGCAAAATATCTTTGTTTTGTAAAAAAAAGGTTTTTTTTTTAAATTCTTAAAAAAAAGATAGTTTTTGGCATGTTTTTTTAATCACTGATTCTTAATATCAATGAACTTTTTAAAAACCATTTTCTTTTAAATTCATCAATATTTATATTATACAAAACTATAACTTATTAATATTTTTACATTAAAAATGATTTAAAATGTTCATTTAGCAATTAATTGTGACATTCCGTTTGCTTAAATAATGGCCGCACTGAAAATTTACTTGGGAAAAATAAACAGAAATGAAAGCTTCTTGTTAGGAATTGTTGAAAAAGATAGAAATTACTTTGAATGATTAAAAATCAGAAAAAAACCTTTTGGAAGGCAAAAAAAATATGAAAAGTACATTAAAATAACAGAGGATCATGTTAAAATAAGTATTTATCAGTAAAGTTAATTTACGTGGTAAAAATAAGCAGAAATGAAAAAATGGAGATCCCAGGATTCGAACTCTGAGCGACACAATACCACTCCGGCTTTCTGCAATAAGCTATGATTCAGGCATGCTGTCAACTGGGCTACGAAGACCCGTAGCACAAAGTGAAAATAGGCGTTAATCATAAATGGAAGGTAAAAATTGAAATTAATTTTTATTGAAGAGGAGAAATTCACATAACGATTGAAAAATTTTGATTCACGATTACATTTAAATGTATTGCAATAAATTTATTGTGATTTTTGATATTTTAATAAAATGCAATTAATAATAAAGAATATATAATTTGAACATAGCTTTTTCTAAGGAAGTTATGCCTATTTAACTGACTATTTCCAAAAAAAAAATTTCGAAATGAGCAAATTTTTCGTTTTTATTATGAAATTATATGTCAAAAAAAGAAATATATATTAGGCATTTTAAAGTAAACTATAAGTTTTATGAAAGAGAACAAAAATTTTGATACTAATAAATATTTTAAAAATGAATCTCAGAAATGCATTGAATGCATTTTTTCATCTCAATCTGACATATATAATTATTTAATTTTGAAAATTATATACAGAAAAATTGACGGAAATTGAAGGAAAAATAACTTTTTCACTCGCATTTTTTTTTACTCACCAAAGTTACTGAATTCCCCTTGTTTAAGGCAGAACTTTTTAGTGTAACCCTTGAGTTAGATGCGGTCGATGGTGAAACAGGTCAAAGTTCTTTGGCGCAAAACTAATATTCGACGCCAATGTTTGGCTAAATGTAAAATCATGCATTTTTATAATTAATTCCTTCATTTTTAGGGCATAATTTTTAAGTTATTGCTCTCAAACTTCACAAACTAATTGCAAAAATAAAGTACTTTGAAATAAAAATGTACAAAAAATACTGTTTAAGTTATTTCTCAGAAAAACAGAAGTTTACGAAAATCACAATTTGTTTTTTAAAATCTGTAATTTTGAAGCAATTTTTTCAATCTTCATATAATTTATGGATAATATTCCTTTACACACGGGAAAAAAGTTTTGTGCAATTACTTTCATAAATGAAGAAGTTATTTAATGTTTAGTAAAAATTGGGACTACTTTTTAAAAATTCTTTAAAAAAAAAAAAGTTTGGAGAATTTTATTTTTTAAATGACTGGATCTAAAAGAGAAAGACTTGAAGTTATTTAGTGTAGAATACCGTTTTAATAACACGAAAACAAATTCATATGCAACGATTTAGAAATAATTTTCATAAAAACGCATCAGTTTCAACCATTTTTTAAAAAACTCGTAAAAAACAGAAAATATTGTTATTTTGCAAAAAAAATTATACCGTATCGTGGCGAAATAAATGATCTTTCTGATTCTGTAATTATTTTTTGTCTGATTTCAACATGGAAAATTGGGTGGCAATTTTAAAATGGTGGAAAACGTCGGATCACCGCTCGGCCGAAACGGAAGTTCTGCCAAGTAAACAACCGGCAGGAGTAAAACAATTAGGCATTTTAAGGTTTTTAATTGATATCTTTTCAACTAATTACAATATCAGAATATAAATGGGCAATACAGCTTCCCCAGAAAATTCCCGATCTTTTGGTACCTTCTGCGTCGTACGGTTCGTGAAAAGATAGACGCACGCACATACATACATACATAGATAGATACGTTTGTTTACCTTCAGATTTTAATAGTGCAGACTAGCTTTCATAGCCCGGCGTTGCACAGGCTTTCTCTACTATTATAAATTTTCCGTTCTCTTCACAAAATCAGCATAACCAATATCAGTAAGTATTTTAAAATTTCCAATTAACTGGTGCTTAGTAATTTTCCAAAATGTAAATGCAAAAAATTTGAATATTTATTTGGAACCCGATGTAACGAATAACCCTGAATTAGGGACGAAGTGTTCGGTCTGGACGAATTCAATAAATGGGGACTAACTGTACTTATGAATTTTAACTCATAACTTATTAAACTAAACATTTCAAAATGATTACAAAGATTTCCATTGAACAATCTTCCTTAGAATAATTATTTTTTACTGTTATATAAGATTGATTCTTATATACAAGATTATTCATAAAATACATATCTCTCAATTGTTATAAATAAAGTAAAATATGTTACAAAATATTAGGAGTTTAGATTTCCTCTTAATATGCATTATACAAAAACAACATTATGTATCAAAAGTGTGTTGTTTCATTCCAGAAAATAATACATTCAAACACATAATAGCAGATCATAACACTATGTATAAACATGACAGTTTTAATATAAAAACTTAACCCTCTCGCAGCGCATCCTGCATTCCATGGGAACGTAGATGCAGCAACCCACGATTTTCGTGGGTATTGATTTTTCCCGACTATTTAGCTATGTAATCTGTGCAGTTCTTGTTTATGTTTTCATTTCTGTTCATAGTTTATGATCTAATTCTATATTTTAACTTTAAAGTGTAGATTTGAAAAATACATAACAAAAAATATATAATTTTTGAACCTACTTTGATAAAATAACTATGCAGCGAGAGAGTTAAGCAAGTAAATAAATACATAATTTATATAAATAATTTGTCCTGAAATTTATTATTTGAAAAAGTTTTGAAAAATTACATACGATTCACAATAATATTCTTATTAAAAATTCAAAACAATTCACATTTTTTTATGTAATTATAAAACTTTACTCACTGCTGTACACATCTCAAGCTGTTCCTCACTTGGTATGTTAATAAGCGTATTAAAAAATTTCCCAAGCTTCCAAGCTAATATAGTACACATCTACAAAAAAGGAACAAGACACAAATGAATGAGCAAATACTTAAGAAAAAAATCAAATTTTTTACAACCAAAAACTTTATTCATTGTAAATTTTAATTCATTTTATTCATGGCTACACTTCCCAATCTTTCAAATTTACATTAATACATATTAAAAAAATTAACTTCAGGATTTTCTAATTCATTAAGTATGTAATTTTATTTAATTATAACCTCTTACTCAGATTTTTTTAAAACTTTCTGCAAAATGTTGAGAAGTTAATGTATATTTTAATGATATATATTAATACACTCATGTCCATAAACTAAGGATAATTCAGAATCACACAGAAATTGAACTCTAAAATAAAAATTTCACCTGTAGAATTATCACACAGATCTTGAAGAAGAATATGCAAATTACAGGAAACCACCAGATGGCGCGGATAGTACGTCACAATGACGAGAGCGTAAGAGGGGTATATAAGGAATGGTGGCAAAGAAGTAAAATTGTTCACAAGCACTTTAAAAGCCTTTCAGCGCAATAACAGCATAGTTATGGCACAAAGGAAGCATTTGGATGATTTTTTACGTGGTAGAATTATAGGACGACTGGAATGTGGACGTACCCAGCCTCAAGATCCGAGGAACTTGGAATCGCTCAGAGTGTCATCTCCAGGCTTTGGCAATGATTCCAAGATGATGGTAATGTGAGCAGATGTTACAGCACAGGTCACCCCCGAGTTACAACGCCGAATGAGGACCGGTATTTGGCAGTTACTGCCAAAAGAAACAGACGGAGCACAGCATCAGACTTATTTCGTCAGCTCTCTTCAGCTACCGGTACGACAGTTTCAAGCCAGAGCGTGTACAGACGCTTAGGGCACATATGCTCGTAGGCCTGTCAGATGTGTTCCCCTTACCGCAACTCACTGTCGCCTGTGATTAACCTGGAGTAGAGAGCATGCATTGTGAACACCGCAACAGTGGTCTTGTGTGATGTTTTCCGACGAGTCCAGGTTTAGTTTGCAGTCTGATTCTCGCTGGACTTTCATATGGAGAGCGCCACGTACCCGTTACTACCAAGAGAACACCATTGAACGAAACTGTTACGGTGGTGCAGGATGGCTCGTTTGGGGAGGAATTATTCTTGGTTCCAGAACTGACCTGCATGTTCAGAGTGTAACGATGACAGGCCACATCTATCGGGATGTCATTCTGGAACAACATGTACGTTTGTTTCGGGGCGCCATGGGTGCTGAATTTCTGTTTATGGATGACAACGCCCGTCCTCACTGTGCAAACATTGTAGACGAATGCCTTCAATCGGAGGATATCACCTGTATGGATTTGTCAGCATAACTCACCGGACTTGAATCCAATAAAGCATGTGTGGGATATGCTTGGCCGACGAATTGCAGCCCGTCAACCCCCTCCCTCCTGTCTACCAGAACTTCGGAGGGCATTGCTTGATGAGTGGTGTAATATTCCCCAATATCATATTGATAATTTGATACTCAGCATGCATAAGCGTAGTAAGGCCTGTATTGCATTGTCGGGAGACATACTCCGTATTAACCATCATACTAACCATGTTATACTGTTTTTTTGTAAATAGGTTCTTTTTTGAAATTTGCTCCAGGGTGTAAAAATCGCAATTTTTATTAATTATCAAACATATAGCATCTTTTTTGCTCTTTACCTTTTGTTTAATAAATAGAATTTACAAATAAGTCAAATTTGTTTTGCTTCTGTCTCTTTTTGCCTGAACTTCATTATCCTTAATTTATGGACATGAGTGTAATATGGGCATTTAAGAATTATTAAAAACAAAATATTAACTCTAATAGCTCAATGCATTTATTTAAAATGTTGATTTTATAACACTTCATTAAAATATATCTAATCAATTCTAAAAGTAATAGCAACAAAATACAAAGGCACAAATGAAAATAAAAAACAAAAATCTTATAAATATGTCACAAAATTGGGCACAATACCAACATACTAATATTAAAGCATATGCACTGCTTAAAGAACTATGGTTTCAGATAATTTGACAAGTTAATATATTCAAAACTATTTAATAATTCAAGGGCAACTTTAATAAATGAAAACATGCATTTCTCAACATGTTTCTATTGCTTATTTTTACTGTATACAATAACTACATGCAATAAATGTAATTATTGATCCAATAATTGAAAAATATTAGTTAATATCTTGATAATTATGTAGTGAAAATTCAGTTCATTACACTTTCTTGGGAAAAAAATTATTATAAATCAGTCTAATAAATATGTTTGACAGTTCCTTTATCCTTAAAGTTATTTACATACCACACTTGATGTATTTCTATAAAATACAATAATTATTCAAGAAATATTATGCAGTCATCAAAAGTCATTTAAAATTTGATGACCGTGTAATGTTTTTTGAATAATTATTGTATTATTTTATAGCAATACATACATCAGGTGTTAAGTAAATAACTATACACAGAATGAGTAAAAATTTTGAATTTCTTTTTTAACCATAAGTCTGCATTATTCTATTTAATGGACAAAAGTTCACTCCAAAAAATTCAGTTAAAATTTATGATGAATACAAACGAATTAATATTTTATAAATGGAACAACTTTTACAGAGGAATATTACCTACATTTTCAAATGTACACCTTTTTTTAAACTCAGATTTCCTACATCAACAATTAAATTTAATAAGAAAATGTTACAAAATTTTAAAATGCGTAATTTTTTTACAATTCATCATATAAATTAATATCAAAGCTGCACTCACCATTCCAAAAATTGTTACTATTCCAAAATAATATATTAATCCTCAAATTAAAAAAGTTGCACAATATGAATAAATATCCCATTCCGAATATAATGTTAACATATTTAAGAGGAAAAGTAAGGTATCTCAAATATGGAAATTAAATAAAACTTGAATTATGTTGATATATGTTCTGATATACTAATATAGCAAATTTTAAAATTATTTAAAAAATACTTCTAAATTAATGAAACTCGTTAAAGAATATTCACCTCAAGCTTCTTTTCCAGTTCTTCTGTATTAATATTACGTTTTCTCTTTTCTTCTTCAAATTGCTCAACGGTAAGTCTCCCATTCAACTGAATAATTGTCCTTCCAAAAGTCTAGAAGAGAAAAACCAGTGAGAAAATGTTTTAATAAAGGCCTTACATAAAATCCCTAGAATGAATACTTTTAAACAATAACTTCATTTATGCAATTTTATTCATGAACTTTTACATTTCAACTAGAAGTTTCAATATATATATATATTCATTCAAATTTGGCCAAACATTACATGCAGTTTTACTGATTCTTTTTATTTCACTTTTAATCTTGCTTACCCCGGTTCACAAAACCATTTTCTACATAGAACCTTGAATCATTTAACAACCTTTCCATCTGAATAATATTGCAATCATTTGAAATTGTATTTCACTACATTTTAAAATATTCATCTTGCCAACTAAAACCATGGAAATTTAAGAAACTAAAAAAAAAAAATTTCACTAAAAGAGTTTTTAATCTAATTTAGATTTCTTAAACCTAAACGGTATAAGAAACTTAACATTAAAATAATTAAGGCAGTATAAAATTTTAGGAGTCTCTTTATTCAATAATGAGAGTAACATTTTTGTTTTACCTGTTAGAATGAGAAGTAAAGGGGTGAGTGATTTTGGGGTTTATTGGCGCAAGAGCCGATCTCGGCTATACTGCGGCAAACATTTGTTTTAATATCTGTGGTCTAGACGGGAAGAGAAAGAATGAATTGAATGACAAGAAAGAGGGTCGAAAATAGAGAAGGATCACTAGGGTACCCCGGGTTCGTGAAGCCTGTGTTTACCAAAGGCAGTAAACCCTGTATGAAAAGGAAAAGATCACTAGGGCACCTCGGGATTGTGGCACCAGTACTCATCTAAAGAAGGGAGAAGTAAAGGAATGCAATTTGATTACATCTTCTCTAAATTTATTTCATATTAATAACTTATTTGAAATAAGGCTAATTAGTGTAATAAAAAAAAAATTAAAATATTTTTCTCTGATTTAAACTCAGAACTGTTTAACACGTGTTATATTGTATACAAAACGAAAACTTACATAAGATATGTAGTCAATACATACAATGAAAGTTTTCAACAATAAATATGAAAGCTATATATATACTCATATACAACTAAAAGTGTTGTCTACCTTTTCTTTCAATGTAATAATATAACTAACACAAAGTAAAAAAAATAGTCAATATCTTTACTTACAAATGTCACATACATTGATCACATAAAACTTACGAAGCCAAAAACAAACTTAGAAATTATTCATCACTATGATTTTTAAGTATGATGCCCAGTGGTCGAGTGGTAGTGTATTGCATTTCCATGCCACAGGTCCAGGGTTCAAACCCCAGGATGGGTAAGGTCGACTTAGCCTTTCATCTCTTCAGTGGGTCGATAAAACGAGTACCAAGCTTGCTTGGGAACTAAACAATGAGGGAGTTTCGAATCAGACTGGCCACCTGATCAAAGAATACCTGTTCATGCACCTCAGTGCCCAAGGCCCCATAAACTGAGTTGGGCACAGTAGGACCTTGGCCTTCATGGGCTGTTGCACCACTAAGTTTAGAGTTTATAATTTTTAAGTACATACAGGTGTTTTACAACAAATTTCAAATTATAGATGTTTTTTAAAATTTTAAAATTGCATGTAACTTATAGAATTAAAATAAAAAAATCCTGTGAATGAAATTTTTTTTGTCAATATTATCTTTAATACCTTTCACCACCTGAGTATCTTTGTTTTCAACATAAGTATAGATATGAAAACTATCTAACAATTTTTTAATAAAAATAAAAGCAATTTTATTTGCTTCTTTCTATTTTGATAATATTTTTCCTTTTCAGAACTCCTGATTACCCAATGCATATTTCAATATACTGAAAATTATAATTGAAAAGTAAAAATAGCGATTGATTGTTTTGGGGTTTATTGGGGCAAGAGCCGATTTCGGCTGTACTGCGCCAAACATTTGTTTTAATATCTGTGGTCTAGACGGGAAGAGAAAGAAAGAATGAATTGAATGACAAGAAAGAGGGTCGAAAATAGAGAAGGATCACTAGGGTACCCCGGGTTCGTGAAGCCCGTGTTTACCAAAGACAGTAAACCCTGTGGGAAAAGGAAAAGATCACTAGGGTACCTCGGGATTGTGACACCCGTACTCACCTAAAGAAGTTGAGCCCCCTGAGGGGAAAGTAAAAATAGCAATAAATAGTATAACTGTGTACACAAAAGCAGCTAACTTTAATAATTCAGAACATATATATTTCAGATTATGAGAACTAATTTTTTCAGCAAATTTAATCAATTCTTAAGGCAACAGCAAAAATACAATATTCATGCATAAATGCATAACGGTTATATCAAAAGAATTTTGTATAGTAGGAACCAAAAAAATAAATACAATATTTATATGGAATAGTTTTTTTATATGTATTTAAATAATATATCAAGAGAATATATTCAATTCCTCAAAGATTATTTTTATAAGTTAAATGTGAATAAGCATTTCCTCAGTGTTTCCCTCTTTTATTTAGTTTTACAGCCAATAGATACATATCTCAAACATTTTATTAGAAATACATGCATATTTCAGTTATAAGATATATACACTGGTGAGCAAAACTGAGGCAGCAATTTTTTTTTGCCAAAATCCACGAGAAATCATCCGAGACAATAAATTCAGAAATGAGAGGCAGCATTTTGTATTTAAAAAGATAACGAAAGAATAGTTGTGTAAAAATAAATACAATGCATATAGTATCGAATCAAACAAACAAAAAAAAAGGCTTTATTGAGCTCATAGTATTGTTACACATGATTGTCTATCCAAGAGGAAGAACAAGCAGATGTGAATTAGTAAGGGATATGCCCTCCCCTTACAGTCTCTTTCCATGATGTTACTGGAATGAAACTGTGTCCCAATCCCCTCTCCAAATCAACTGATGTTGAGAATCGCTTGTGGCACTGAAAGGTTGAGATGTCCAGTTTTTGTGCTCCTTACACCATTCTAAACAGTGCCCCGATGGACAACTTTCAAAGAAATGCAGAGTTTAGGATGGTGGGCGAAAAAATAGGCCACCTTTATGAAGGCATCTGGCTACAGTAAACTGCAATACTTGTCAGACTGTTGCAGTACAGCTATTGAACAATGGCAGACTGGTATAGGGCACTTTTCAACTACAGGGCTATTAAAAGGCACAGGTACAGCTATTAAAAGGGTGGCTACCACCACCAACCATTTTAATAGCTGTACCTGTGGTTCGGAAGGCTTTCCAACTGCGCAAAACAGCACTTTTGTTGATTCCAAACTTTTCAGCTACAGTGGTCAAACTACGACCCAACTCCAGCTTTCCGATTATTCATCCACGTATGAAGTCATCCAAGTGATTTCTTCTAGCCATATTTCATGAAAGAACTCACTTGTATTAGCAGTGAATGTCTTTAATTCCACCTTGTAGTCTTGAGCTGCATGCGCCAACCACATGCATTTTGCCTACACAGAAGTTGCCCAAGAAGTTTTGTTCCTGACATTTGCATACGAATTACCTTTCTACTGAATTGTGTGTTTATTCTACAGATTACAACAACCCTTTTTTTTTGCAATTTCATGGCTATCTGCTTAAAATTTACATTGCTACTAGAGATTTGAACACCAGTGTTGGAATGAAATTTTTTACTGAAATGCTTTCAGGCACATTAGCAATGTTTATTTATGAAAAATTTAAATATATATGTAGCCGTTAAAGTGTGAAATCCATTATTTCATAGAATAACTAGGTATTTCATGAAATAACTAGACAAGTTAGTTAAAGTATATAAAATGATAGAATTCTATGATTTAACTAGGTATTCTATAGAATAACGATTACTTGATAGTTAAAGTATGAAATACGGGTACTTGAAAGTTCTTTGAACTGGTTCTAACTGCTTTAGGAAGAGGATTTTTCCGATTAGAAACTGAAGATGGCCGAATAAAACAATTGTACTCTAGATATCAGTTCAGTATATGTCAGTGAGAATTAATTTCCATTGAAGAAGCTCCAAATATTGACATAACACTTCAATCTGTTGCAATAGCTCAAAATTACGGTACTGAACCAGGATTTAAAAAGTGCTCGAGTAAAAAAAATGTCTAATGGTGAAAAATGGGCTTGTTTCAGAAATAATAAGCAGTCCATTTCAAAATGTCATCACAACAATCCTTGCTCTAATCAAAATGAAAAGTAAAATAAAGATATCTCATAAAATTTAAATTAACAATCTCTTACATTTGTTTTAAAAAGTTTACACATGTTTTTTTATGAAGCAACAGTTTTTAGTTTTTCTTCCCAGCATGTATTTTTGTTGATAATATTTCAATATAATCTATTTTTGCAGTACGTTCTTTTTTTCCCTTTCTGTTTAACTAATGTTAGCAATATGAGCAATAATAAATTATTTTAACTGCTTTCACTTATTATTTATCAATTATTCATTTGCAAAAGAGAAAATGTATTTTTCGAGAGATTTTAGTAATTTATGATCAATTAATTTATTAAATATCTTTGAAAACATTTATTTTTCACTCTTTAACGGTCTATCCATAGTTATTTCCTGGAATAACTAGGTAAAGTATGAAATATTTCATCTATTATACACTTTAACTAACTTGTCTAGTTACTTCATGAAATACCTAGTTATTCTATGAAATAACTGAATTATACACTTTAACGGTAACATACATAAAACAATCCATAAAATCATATTAATAAGCTTATGAATATTTAGTATAACATCTTAATAAATATATATTTGTAGTTAATAGCTTTTGGTGTAGTAAAAATAATTTACCAGCAAGAATTAAAACCGAATTAAATTATTGTAAAATGATTAAAATAACTTTCCAAGTTAGTGATTAAATTTTTATTATCTGCAAAATGTATGCCAATTAATAATAAAAATGATACATACTTCTCTGTCCACGTCCTGTGTTTCACAAACTGCCTTTTCAGTTGTCTTTTTATCAGAGGTCTAAGGAAGGGGGGGGGAGAAAAGGTAAACGAATGAAAGATACAGTAAGATATATTACAGAAAATTTGTACAGGTAAGCCTCCTACAACGCGGACTTGTGCAACACGTTTCAGATAGAGTATTTTTTTCCATAACTTTTTTCTGTTAATATCTACACATCACTTGTAACGTGTAGATATTGACTCCTACAACGCGATTTCTTATAACGCTGCTTTTTTGAGGAACGTATCTACCGCATTGTAGGAGGCTTACATGAATAAAAAATTTCTAGATTAATTGGAATCATCAATGTCTTACGAGTGCTTTTGGCATATATTTCATCCTTTCCAAATTATGAACCTTTGCATTATGCTGCTCTCAGTAAAACTATTCCAAAAGCTTTGGAAAGAAATACAATGGCCTTGCAGCATTCGTAAAGGATTTACTTATATCAGAGAAGGATTTACTCATTTAAGCCTTTCCTTTTCCTGCAATATATCGCATAAATGTGAATGCCAGTGAGAAAAACAGTAGCACTAGGGAGCTATCTGACGAAAAGCATTTTTTTTTTAAAGTCTGCACTTTAAGTAAATCCTTAAATTGTTGGTCAAAACACAGATAAGGTTTGACACATGAGCAAAACGTTTCATGCACATTATTTTCAGAAACAGAAAAGTTATTAATGTGTAAATCAAATTTCGGGTAATTTTCAAAGAATTGTAAAAAAGTTTTGGAAACCGAAGTTTTTAAATTACTAGGTTTAAAAAGGCAAAGTTTTTTTTTGGAATGCTTGATCACGACAATGAGAAAGAGTGATTGGAACATTCTGTTGCATCAAAAGCGACTCATTTTACGAGGAATTGTAAAAAATGCATGCCCAACTCCACAATTACGTTTTGTGTGATTTCACAGAACGAATGGAAGGATGGTATTTTTACAAACAATGGAAATATTAGTTATCTTCACAATAGATGGCATTTACAGGGCTGGGTCAGCAATTCATTTTAAAGTTTATAAAAAATTATTTTAACTAAATGTAATTTTGGAATTTAAAGTCATAACTGATTCCTCAGATTATTTCCTGGCTTTTGATAACTTCAACTCATTTCTGCATTTAGTGATTCTTCAGAAGATAGATTCAGATAGACTGATAGATATGCAAATACGTTATCTCGAATAGATATATAAATATATCTCACTAACAGTGTAAATCAGGGGTACTCAATCTTTTCCCGCCAGGCAGATATTTCACACTAACATCAACATGAGTATTAATGCGGGGAGGGGTGCTAGAAGACCAAGGATACTTAAAATGTGGAAAATTGATCAAAATATTAAAATTTATTATTTTTGGGGGCTCTTATTTTAATACTATATCAACATATCTATCAAAAACACAAAAAATTTGGTTTTAAACATTTTTGGCCGAATTATGGGGTACTTTAGATTTTTTTCCATCTGTAAACAAGCCCCTTAGTTATATTCTACTGCCATACAAACTAAGCAGACCATGTGCTTTGAAAATTTGATTTTTCTTTTGACAAAGCCTTTCTTATTTTTATATCAAATATAAATTTATCAAATGCAGGATGGCAACAAAGAATTTTTACTATATAAATATTCTTTCAGACTTGCGCGATCAATTTTGTTTCAAATATATTCAAAAATTTTTTTTTTTTGATTTCACTAAAATAAATCGCTCTTTTCAGAGCGAAAGATTATTTCCGACTTGAATGGCTGATAAAAGGGAAAAGTATGGATCTCTTAACAGCCAAATATATAAAGACTAAAAGGAAAAATAAGTTATCTGAAAATAGTAAGAAATGATGGCAGAAATCATCTAAAACTGCACCAACTTTTGGTGAAAAGAACAACAATACTAAGATCTTGCAACGAAGTCATTTCATTTGAGAGAAACTCAATCATCTTTCCAACCCGAAGCAAAGTACGATTTAAAACACTAGCTATGTTTTATGCATTATTGCAGAAAGTTGCAAGTAAAAAATGTTCATTCTGTGTTGCTAATATATGTCAACATTCTATTCCCTGTAAAGAATGGGTTTTCATGAAAGGCTTGTATGACAGCCATGGAATTGTTTACTCAAGTTTTCAAGATAAAGTAAAAGTTTGCACAATATAAATAGCAAGCTGGTTAGTGCTTACTTATCCATAAGCAAAGGACACGATTCTTCACTAATTTTCTTTTTTGCTAAACATGCCAGCAATGGATAAAAAATATATTTACTCAGTGTATATATAATTTATTAATGGAAAAAATATAAAAAACATGCTTTAAACATCAAGTTAAACAGCTACAGAAGCTCACATAGAAGTTGATGATTTTCTAAAAAATAAAGACAATGATGTGTCTTGGTACTTTTTAAAAAAGCAAAGTATTACGTATTCTTATTGATATCCTTAACTTTGAGAGAAGTATTGTTAAAGTACTATTAGAATTGTGTGGGAAATGTGGGAGCCCAGTGTGGGGTATCACATAGCATTAAGGACACATTGAATTTAAAAAAAAAAACATTTAGAACCATGGGGATCCATGCTGTCCTAATGATGTGGAGACAATAAATTAGTGAATGCCAAATGAGATCTAATTCTATACTGAGTGATAGCAACAAAAATCCATCCATATTTTTAGCAGAAAATAGGAATCTGATGTTGAAATTGAAAAAGAGGAGTTATTGAACTATATTGAAATGAAGGTGCCTTAGTAAATATAAGCAGGGAAGCTTGATAAATAAAAATATAAAGATACAAAACTTTTACAAAAATACCATAAAAAACAATGTACAGGCACCAAAAAAAAAACTGCCATTTATGCCAGCCTAATGCATAGTTCAACTAACAAAAAACTTATGTATGAAAAGGGAATCATCCTTGCATGTAACAAGAGCAGTAGATAAAAATAAACCCATGGATCACATACTTCTATGAAAACTGGTTTGTTGCAGTAAGTTACTGAAAAAATTATCCTTGTACATCAAGATTTAGCATCAGATTTTACACCTGATAGACGCACAGCAGACAAACTCAAACTCTAATGAAAGTGTGCACAGTTGAATCTGGCAATAATGCTTAAAGAGTGTCTCAAAAAGAAGGCCAGAAGTTATAGTGAGAGATAGTATACATTACTAACTTTTTTTTTACTTCTATAATGTTCTGCTGTAGAAAAGTGGAAATAACTTCAACATAATCTATGTCACTAGTTTGGTTCTTTATTGGAAAGAATTTTGAAAATTTTTCATTGATTGAGTTTTGTTCGGTATATTTTGCAAAAACAGTTGTGTGATGTTGCTGATATATCTGTACTGGAATCAATAAGCAAAAACTTGTAGTTTTTTAAATCTCCAATTAAGTTATCAGAAATATGCTTAGAAATATCTTTAATACATCTAACACAGGTATAATCTGAGAGCTGGATTTTTTTTATTTCACAAAAATTATTAGATTTTGGTTTCAGAATTTATCATACAGTAGATCAGAAGCATTGCAGGAATATTCCTTCACAATTTCTGCATCACTAAACAATTTCATATATTTATCAATAATATAAACAAATTTCATAGGATGCCTTTATTAACTCTACATATTGTGACATTATCACAAAGTACTTTGTTACTGTTGAGAAATTTTTTTTAAGAAAACCAATTTATCCCCTCTTGAGAAGTTGATTAAGAAAAAGAATCATTGAAATATTTGGGTTTAGTGGTAGAACAATGAGTCAAATATTTTTTAAATATAACATTTTCAGGACAAATCAAACAAGTTGTTGATCCATATTTGTTTCGCACAGCGAAATAGTGAAGTTCCCAATCGTCCTGAAACAACCTATTTTTCATCAGCTATTTTTCACTTGGAAGATATGAGTGTAATTAAAAATTAGTTTTGGACCATAAAATGGTCACTACTCCACTATTATTTGTTATCACTGCAGTTACAAAAAGAAAAAAAATCTTGCAATTTGTACCAGTGCAACATCAATAATAAAATTGATATATTTGATGGCTTGATTGATAGAATTCCTTGCTAAATTTTTAATATATTGTTCTTAAATAATTGAATTTCTTAGTGCCGGATCACTCAGAAAACCCCAGTTGGCTGCAGGTTGAGTATCACAGGTGTAGATTGTAGTATTATTAAAAAGTTTTAAATGATTTTTAAGGCTTATTTTATTTTAACAAGCTTAAAACATAAGTAACAAAGTAAATATGCACAAGTTAAAAACTGACAAAAATACAACGAAAAATTTTACAGGAACAGTCCAGTAATATTGACATAATAAGCAGAAATTTTTATTTAAATTTATATTCAAATAATTACTACAATTTCGAAATTTACTTTTATATGATTGAAATGTACAATACATGTTGTGTAAATTTAATTGGGTTACTTCAATTCCATTGCTTATTTTTGTTGTACACAATTACATATGATGTAAGCAATTATTTATATAAGAACTGAAGGTTTGATAACTTTTTGATTACCAGTGAACATTTCTAGTTTATTAGACTTTTAGAAATACTGAAACAGCTTTAATAAACATTTCAAGATGTTTTTATAATTTTCTAACAATTATACATGGAGTATATAGCTAGTATATAATATCAAACTACAAAAATTCTCTGAAAATTTGGAAATGTTATCAACAGAATGTGTATAAATAAAAAGCAAAAATAATTCCTTTACTCTTCTCGATGGAGGTTAAAATTAGAGAAATACTCATTAAAAATATTAAAATCCAAGCTGCAAGTACAAAATTAAAGAGCAATGCATAAAAGTAATAACTTTTCAACTGTGTTATCAGAAGAATTTTCAAATTTGTACTTTCTTTACCAGCAGAAAAATGTAAATAAAAATTTGACGCATTGAAATAAAAAAAAATTCAACAATAAAAACAACTTTCTTCTCTTATAGCTGCACTTTTTTCTCCTTTCCTATACTTAATAATACAATGAGGCAAGGTCAGACCTATATAGTCAGATTATATAATTTAAAAAATTCATAAGCATATACCTAAATAATTGTCTTTCCTTACCATCTAAATAACCCTCTATGCAATAAAATAAAAAATTTCAATACTTCATCCATTACAAAACTTTTTTTAATTAGTTCATTAATAAATTTAACATTCATTATTAAACCAACACAGAATTTTAGAATCCCTCTCCTTTTTCATATTTACAATTCTCCACTGTATACTTTAATAAATAGACATATAAAGCATAATTCATATTTGCCAATACAAATTTAATTTACAGAAATATATATCAAAAGAATAAATGAATTATAGTTAAGAAAAACTCAAATTAGCAGCAAGGTAAGTTTAAATTCTAATTTAAATAAGTTTTTAATTCTGATTAAAAACTATTTATTTTACTATTTTATATTCCAATGTAAAATTTCCTTAATTTTTCTTCATATTGTTGAATATTTAACGTATTTATGATTAAAATTATCTGTAATCCTTTAGCAGTCACTTTGATTGTATGCAAGATAAATATCTGTATGTATAAAGAAAAAAAGCAAGTAACTCATCAGGATATCTCCAAAACTATTAGACCTACAGACATGAAATTTGGTAGGCATGTACCTTTCATGGAGAAGAGTTCCTCTAAGGCTGCATTCCCACCAAACAAAGCAGAGTCAGTCGTAATCAACCCTAAACACAACAAATCTAACTGACCAAGATTCGACTCCGTAATTTCCTCCATTTAAATAAGCCCATATAACCAGTTCCTGCCTTCAGACCAAATGATTTTCTTCAATCATGCATCAGAAGTCAGGCGCAATGTATGTTGCAATTTCTTAGAGAAAGTGAATTCAAACAAATAGAGTATTGATTTTTATTTTATTAGTAATTATATCATATAAAATTTCTATTTAAGAAATTAATTTCAGATGCGTTTAAGATAATGACTTCATATTTAGGGTTAACATGGTTTTGTCTTTATACCAATAGATGGCACTTATATTTTTGGTATCCATAGTATTCTTTTTCATTTAAATAAACTAACTCTAGCTCTCGTCTCCAAGTGTGCAGGCTGTATTTTATCTCTGCTAATGTTGCATAAATAATAAATTTAAGTTTGCATGTATTATTTTATTCAATTTTAGAAATTAGAAAACTTTACGCTTTACTTAATATTTTAATGTAAAATGTGTTTTTTGGGACAGGGATAATAATCTGAAGGATTTTTGAAATAGCTTCAAAGATCAATTTTATAAGAATTTATAAAATTTTGGGAGAGAAAAAAATTAAATATTTATAAGAATGCTAAAATAAAACACCAATACTATCGATAATTTAAATTTTAAAAAAGATTCCATTTTATTACTACATAGATACCAAATTTTGTGTGTGTGTTTTATCTGTTAGATCATAGGTTCCCAACCTTTTTTGATTTGGCGCCCCCTTTTCTAATAAATATTTTGATATCGCCCCCTTTTCCAGTGAATATTTCGACACCGCCTCCTTTTCTAGTAAATATTTCTATACCGCCCTCTCCCACTCTAGAGAAATAAGAGTGTACATAATACATGGTGAAAAAAAGAGTTAAGTATTAAAAAATATCCTATTACTAAAAGAATATATTTTTTTAATTTCATTTTTTTCTAAAGTCAAAGTTTTTTTACTTGTGAATCTGAAATATCTATTGTCACAAATATATTTAAATGTGTAATATTATATATTTTAGTTATAGGTAGGATATTGTTGGAATTGAAACGCTACTGAATTTCTTTATTTTAGAGTGGAATAAAAGATTTTAAGATTACCCGATATAAAAACAGGTAGGGGTTTTGATGATAGGAAGCAATTAATAATAAACTATTGCTTTCAAAATAAATATAAATTGACAGTTTCAGTCTTTAAAAAATCCCATTAATTCCTGGTTAACATATTTAATTATGTTTCTTGGATAACATACATAATGAAATGCAGTGGACGAAACATGTTTCCTACTACTCACAGACAAAGACAACACGTGTACTACAGAAATTAAAATGCACTATATCATTCAATTTAATGTAGGTCTGAACGTAATGTAATCTTTTAAGTTTTTCATCCACTTCCCGTACAACCGAAATATGTAAATTTTCGTACATGTGATGTAGGAATGATTTAAATACAAACAATCACCATAAGGTAAACAGTATTAAAGTTTACTTTTGTTAGTACATAATCAGCATGTCTTTTTTTAGTATTTTTTGGTTAATCTGCCCAAGCCCCTCAGTGCCATCTCAACACCCCCCTGAAAGCCCTAAACACCCACGTTGAGAACCTATGTGTTAGGATAAAACAAAGAAAATGGAAATGGCATAATAAAATTTTTAATTGATTAATGCATTAAAAAACCAAGTAAAACCATTTTTAAATTTTGTAATTAAAAAAAGTTATATGCTGCATTTTATTTGAAATGCCCTTTTAAAAGATTAGATCTGTTATTTGTAAAACTAATTGCATTTTAATATAATTACAACGCATATTTATAATTTGCTACTTCTTTTCAGACTATAATTACACTTGATAGTAACAGGGAACCTATAAAAAAATAATATAGTTAAGAAATTAATAGCTTGATACCTTAAGTGTCTTAAAATATTAGAAACAGCATCTATGTTCAACAGCAACTGATGGAAGAAAGGCTGTTTCGTATCGACTTCCTTGAAGGTTTGAAGGCGAATCTTGATCAATCAGAATCTGTGATTTGGATTCAGGTCTTGCAAAAATCGGTTACAAGGGAGGCTGTAAGGGGTTAAGGCATCACCTCCTAGATATACACAAAGCCTGGTGGCTCAAATGTGATAGGCTTGTGACGTCACACATAGTAGGGATAGAAAACCCGCTTGAGTTCAAGTTAGATCAGTTTACTCGCCTAAGCCATTTTGGTGCTTACGTCTGTGCGGTTACCTGCTTTTTCACATTTTTATTGTAGATTTTCAATTTCTTTTTAACTATTCTGAATAAGTTCACAAAATGGTCTACACATGTGTTGTACCGAATTGCAATAGCAATTATAAAGGTACTAAAAAGTTGCAAATGTTCGGATTGACTTAAAAAAATAGATTCATGCTATGTCAAGAAATGATTTTGCTCCATCAAAGTATTCAAAGGTAAGTTATTTACTTTATTCTATTTATGGAAACTGTAATAATATCTTAATTTTAAAAGTCTACTTATAACTTTAATAGGTTGCTCGATAAGACATTTGAAAATGTACTTGTTTCTTTTTCTTCATGTGAGATTCTTAACATAATTACATTGGTATATATAATTCATTTTTATTTATCTATAATGAGAAAAGCGCATTGTTTATCAAATAAATATTTTGTAGCCCTAAAAAAATTTATGTGTCTAAAAATGAGCCCAATTAAGTTTTGTTAATGAGATAAAAACTGTGTAGTGTTTTTGCTATTGCAAACAAATATTTTTGTGTCATATTCTAAATATCTTTTCACAGAATCAACGAAAGTACCTTAAGTATGTTAGCAAAAGAAAGCCCACTATGATACAGAGCTCATAGTTAATGTAAATATGGACATAAGAAACCATTTACTGATTATTTTGTATATTAATATGATGTGAAATGCAAAATGCATAACACATTTACTACAAAAAAAAAAGCTATCTGATTTCTGAACTATTAGGATGCCTTTGAAAGCAAGAAATAAAGCTAAAAACAAACGACTCAGTGTTAACCTCACTACGTTAACTTGAAGTATGATTGCTACGTCAGCAAATGTCGGAGAAGACACCACATTTAGAGGTAGTGAATACCAATTTCTAAGCCCTTGACGACAACACTGACAGTTTCTTTTCTAGAATTGTTTGCATTAATATAGACTATGTGATGTCCCAACAAGAAGGATTTCATCATATCAAATTTGCTTTGATGACAACCATTTGCTGGCAAAATAAACAAAAATTTCATTGAATCAAAGAGAAAAAACAAAATTTTGTTCGAATTTTGTATATAAGCGTTTTTTAGGTTTGTGAACTACACTTTGCTGATGATGCAATACGAAGAAACACAGAAGCTTCTGACGAAAAAACTGGGGACAAGATATGTGTAGCCTTGTAGCGTTCTACGCTACAAAATTTTGCAGTGCCGACGATTATCCCAACTATCCCCAAATATATTTCAAACTCTACAAATCACATCAGAGAATGTCCTGAGCAGAGACTGCAAAGATTAGAAAATGAGCACCTACAATGCTCAATCCAAGAAAGCATTATTTCCAAAGAAGAATTTGAAAAAAGTAAATAATTTACGTCGCTTCCAGAATTAGTCGAGTGTTTAAATGCAGAGAAGCTTCAGGACATATGGACTGTTGTTTGTAAAAAAGATCTAGTAATAATTATGATGCTAGACCACAACGGTATCTCCTGTTATTAAAGCATCAATGATGATAAATAAAGAATTAGATTTGTCAATACACATAGGTCAAACAAAGATAGGTCAACTAGGTAAGTACAAATTTCCTGTAAAAGTTAATAATGTTATTGTTGTAAATAAAATATTACATGAACTGGTTCTCACAGTAGAAATGAAAAGCTCCCATGATTTTAATACAACATTTGGTTTTATTGTTAATCTTTTAGAAAGTATGTTTTCAGATTTAGATGATGATAAAAAAAATTGTACTCCATTTCTTAATTGACCAGCTCAAATTTTTAACCTGTAACAAGTTTTCTTTTAGATATTCCTCCGAAATGATGGTGTTTTTTTTTTGTACATTACAATCCATACCTCCTTATGCATATAAATTTTTAAGAAATTCGGGATCTCAATATTCCCCCATCCTAGAACTTTGAGCAAACTTTGTTAATCTTTAAAAACTAATCCTCAAACAGAACAATCAAATGAAAACTCTCTAGCATACATGAAAAAAAAGTAAACATCCTAAAATCTGTTGTTAAAACTGTCATACTAATGCTTGACGAAATATTCTTGGGATGGCATATAACAGTGAACAAGCTGCTACTTCAGCCTATGTGTTCATGATTCAAAGTCTTCTTTCTCCTCTTAAAGAAGTAGTTCATATAATGCTGGTGGAAAAAAACCGATGGAGAAAAAATGTTTGCTGTTGTTAAAAAAACTATCGTAGAACTTGATGGTATAGGATTCAGATGTTATAGGTGTAGTTTCTGACAATAATTCTATAAATCGAAAAGCAATGTCCAACTTTTCTGTTCCTCTCAAATTGAGCATTGTATATCCACATCCTTCTGATCCTTTATTTTTTGTTATTGATTCAGTACACATTTTTAAATGTATTCGTAACAATTGGGTTAATCAAAAAAATGCAGGTCAATGTTTTTATTTTCCAGATTTCGAAGATCATAATAAGTTTCCATTATAAGAAGCAAATTTCTCTACACTTAAACGACTATATGACATAGAAAGTAATAATTTAGTCAAGTTTGCTTATGGTTAAACTTTGAAGGCTTTATGTACTACAAATCTTGAAAAACAAAATGTGAAACTTGTGCTTAAGATATTTAATAACTTTGCTATTCAGGGGCTTCAACTATTAGGAGAGCAAAATAAACTAATTAGTTATGAAACAACATCAATTTTTATTTCTTTAATTTGTACATGGTGGAAAATTGTTAATGTTAAAACACCTTTAAAGAGACAACATTTGCTTGATACTTATCAGCAACTGATTACTTTATCTTCAGACAACAAAGCATGTCAATTCTTGCATAAAATTTTGTCATGGTTAGACTCGTGGAAGGAAAAAGATTGTACTACTGGCACCCTTACTAAAGAAACACATATGCTTTACTTGAAATGTCAAAATATTGCATTAAAGAATTAAAATTTCAGTATTTTCTTCCTAGAAAAATTCAAACAGATGAGTTAGAAAGTCGTTTTGGGAAATATAGGACACTTTCAGGTTCTCAATATTTAATATCAATTCGACAGCTTTATGAAGTAGAAGCTAAACTAAGAATGCAAAATTTTTTACCTCTAAGTTTGGTTTCAAATGCTTATGGCCAGCTTAACTTAAAAGACATTAATTTGGAAGATTCATGTAATGAAAATTCTTTAGAGCCATCAGTACTGCATAATTTTAATATTACACTATCCGAAAAAGATTTTCGTGATGCTCAGCCATATCTACCTGTCTTAACATATTTAGCTGGTGTTTGTGCTAGAGCAGCACTTAAAAAATTAAAATGCAACTCTTGTTCCAAATCACTTGTTCTTAATAAAACTTTTGAACTAAATTTTAACTATGATTTAATACGTAACTTAGAGGAAGTTCATTGTGCTCTTCCCCAGATGTCGTTACAGCGGTACTCTAAAACTATATAATAGTTCAGAAACTTCTTTCTAATGAGTATGAAAATATGTTCCTCAAACAAAATAATCAACGTCAAATTGCCTCAGAAATATCGATTAGCAAAATAAAATCAAATGAATTTTTTTTATATATGAACCTTGAAACAATGATCATGCTTTTCAGCTAGTTTTAAAGCATATTATCTACACTTCTACAAATGCATTATTACATAACTACTGTAAGTGAAAAAATGATATTAAAAAAGTTGAAACAAAGAAAAGAAAAATACATACTTTATTAGCTAAATAAATTGCATTATTTTTATGTATGCAATAAGTTACATATATTTTTATGTATGCATATTATTTCGCTCTCTCTATATATATTTATTCATTTAGTTACATATCTATGCTTTTATATGTGTATGATTTATTTTAAAAATATTTTTAACTTATTTTACGATAACTTGTTATTTGTGGGAAGTTTATTTTTTGGTAATTTTTAATGTGGTTATTGCAGAGAGTGAATTTTTGTTTATTACTGTGCATGATGCCAATAAAGTTTTACAATACATTTAATTCACATTTGTAACAATGCATAATTGAATAATTACTTTTGGCAGAAAAGTAACGGACAAACAGCTAAATAAATTGTGTTATCTATTTTTATGTATGTATTTATTTTCCTGTATATATCTATAATTATATTGGTATAGATTTGTTTCAAAAATATATTTGAAATTTATTTTGTAATTCTTGTGTATTTATGTTGATTGTATTTGAAACCAATAAAGTTACTCTTTTTAAATTTGTTTGTATTTTTTTCTGTTTTAAAAACTATTTCTAATTTTATTTCCCTTTTTGTAACTATTCTGAATAAAATGTTGAAAATAAATTTCAAAGCTAAGAAATAAGCACATTTTGTAAAAAAAAAATATACAAATACAAAAGGTTCTTATGATTTGTTACAAAGTTTTTAAATGTGTTTATGTTCATCGTAATGAGTGTTCGTAGTAAATGCATCAATAATTACACACATACTTGCAATTATTATTTAAATACGTAAACTAATATTTACTCTTATGTTTTATGTACATAAAATAGAATTTAATGATCAATTAATTTTTTTAAAATTACCTGTATGTATGTTGGGTTAAAAAATAAAAAGTATTTAAAAATGCATCTGAAAAGTTCCGTAGGCGATGGACAGTCTCCCTACTAGTAGTGATGTCACAAATCAGGAAAGGCCTTGAGTATATCTAGGAGGTGCTGTTTAAGGGGCATTTTAGAAAAAAAGACTTTTTTTAAAAAACATACTTGAAATTTCTTATGAATGATTTTTTTGTTGAATAGAGATCCACAAGAATAATATCGACTAGGGAAGTTACTAGGGTGTATTAATAAAAAAAATTAAAGTTTCCAAACTACAAGGCCAACAATAATGAAATTTAGTATGCATGTTTCTTTGCTGGAACTGAAATTTGCTAAGAACGGATCTATCAGAAATCGAGTCTCAAAGGGTTGTTACAGGGCTTATTGATAAAGAAATTTCCCGTTTTAGAACTGTTAGATTTAAACTTTAAATTTGGCAAGTATATTTATTTTGAGTAGATTCACTAAAAATTAATTTTGCAGAAATCTACTATGGGAGGGGGAGATAACAAGAGCGTAAAGGTAATTCTACTTCAATTTTAGAAATTATTTAGAAGTCCTGTCCTTAAATCAAGAGGTAAGAGTTATAAGTATATTTTTCAGTATAATCGAACACTTTGAGCTAGAACTTGGATATCAATAATTTATATATAAACAGTACATATTCACACATCATAAAATACCCAGCGAAGCGGGTGGGTAATGGCTAGTGTTACATAAATAAAATCAGAAATAAGTAATAAAAGTCAAATTAATCAATTATAGAGATATATAATACATTGTTCTGCAATAGTAATTTCTCTAGTGAAAAATTTAAAATCATTTCAAAATTTATGTCACTTATAAATAAATAAAAGAAAAAAGTTTCTGTATTTACTTGAATTTCTACACTATCGTTTGAACTTATGTTGCAGTTTTTGTTCTTTTCTTGGTCAGAATCCACATCTGGATTTTGCAGTTGCAAAATTGTTTTTTCAGTAATCTTTGTATCAGAGTTCTAGGAGGGAAACAAAAACAATAAAACACTTTAGTAAGAAATATAACAAACAATGTGAATGAATTTTAAATACCCTTGAATGACATGGATTTTTTCATGTTCACAAGAATAAGAATCCATTTAGTTTTCTCAATTTAGTAAATATGCAGTTTTGTCAATTTGATACTAGCTACTATTGTCATATTCACTCCTTCTGAAGTCTTTTACAATTGATAAATGTTATAATAAATTATGGAAAACAAAAGCAGAGCTTTGAATGGGTATTATAAGTTGCCAAAACAGAAAAAAAACTTAACAAAAGGAACAAAAACAAAATTGCACTTCAGTAATATTGCACTTGAAAAAATATGTAATTTTACATTATTTTATACCATCTACAAGTGAATATCAATAACAGATCAATTTCTATTTGAGAAAAATGTGAAAACTTTATAAATGCATTTAGTATGTTACTTTTGATTTTTACTTCTGAAATATAATGCCTATTATCATTCCATATAATTACATATGATGAATGCAGTTCTTAATGTAAGAATTGATATGTTTCATAATTATTTGATAATTAATTACTTGAGTGAAAATTCCCAAAGCATTAAACTTTCCTAAAGCAATAGGTAGCAGAAATTTATTTTTGAAATTATAAACCAAATACAGAGTGCATAGATAAACACAGTAGAAGCAGAGTTTTACAGTTTTTACAGTTCAATGAAACCTTTGACAAAAACTCAATAAACAGATAATTATGATATCTATATTCATGAACGAACAAAAAAAAAAAAAAAAAACCTACTCTTTTTAGAAGAATGATATATTTACAATAAAATAAATTTGATTCTTTTCTTTTTTTTTATGGCACAAGGACCAATTTAGATTATAATGCGCCAAGAGAGACAATAAGAACAGTTAAATAAGATTTGCAGGCCATAAAGCCTTAGTCGGGCATAGTCTATATACGACTTTCTTAGAATCTATAGATTAAAATTAGATATGATGAATAAAACCCTTGATGCTAAGGAATTTAAACACAAGTGAGGAATTGTTGCTATTGTTTAAAATACTGGATATAGTAAAATCAACAGAGTTAAAAAGCCGATGTCTAAGATGATTTGAATGTGGACAACCACATAGTATGTGTTTCACCGATTAGGGGGACATTACTTATCTCGCAATAGGGTGGTGGTTCACCAAACAGAAGATGCCTATGTGTTAGGCAGGTGTGTCCTAGGCGCAGTCTAGTCCATATCACCTGCTCACAGCGGTTGCTTGATGATGGCCCAGTTGGAGCAAGAACGGGCATGACGCTATGCAACTTATTTTCAGTTTGTTGGTCCCAGTTTGATTGCCATACACTTTGCAGTTTCTGCCTGAAGCAAGCTTTCAGGTCAGAGCGCGGAATAGGGAACCTTTATGAAGAGCCTGTCGCTGATCGTGCAGCTGTATCAGCCAGTTCATTTCCAGTTATTCCGGCATGTCCTTGGATCCAACAAAATCTGATATCTTTCTTCTTAAGATGATTAGCTAAAGCATATGTGATGTCCACAAGAATGGGATGAGACGATGAATGTAAAGAGACAATGCTTTGAAGGGCTGACAGGGAGTCTGTAAATAATGAACTTTTTACCACGTGATAGTGAAATATGTTCTATAGCTATTCTTAGCGCATGAAGTTCAGCAGTGTAAATGGATGCTGAAATTGGTAGAGCGTCTGTAATTACAGTGCTCCGAGAAACTACCGCCGAACCAACATGGGATTCAGACTTTGAGCCATCCATGAAGATAGGTTCATAGTCGGAAAAAAGCTCTCTGTGTTCCAAGTACAGTGTTCTGTATGTACTCACAGGAGTGTATGCTTTTGAGTAGCATGACAGGGTAAAATCAACCTTAGGATAAATCCCTTTCCAAGGGGGCAACTCAGAAATCTTGCACAGAGCAATTCTTCCAATGTTCAGATTTAGGTCATTAATCAGGTCTCTAATTCTAAAGTGAAAAGGTTGCGAGTAAGTTAGGGATGAATGATGACTGTTAAAATCATAAAGGCTAAAATTGAATAAATAGGAGTATGCAGTATTTGTTTTCATTGATTGGATTTTCATAAAATGGTTCACACATAAATACTTCCTCCGCAAATCTAATGGGAGTTCGTAGGCTTCAGCATAGAGGGACTCAACCGGTGATGTACGGAAGGCTCCCAGACAAAGTCTTAAGCCTTGATGATGTACTGGATCCAAGATCTTCAAAAGAGATTTGCACGCAGAACTGTAGACCACAGATCCATAGTCCAGTTTTGATCTAATCAGAGCTCTGTAGAAGCGAAGCAAGGATGTTCGGTCTGCTCCCCAGCGAGTATTTGTTAATACTTTGAGGATGTTTAGGGCCTTGGCACTTCTGATTTTGAGATCTTTTAAATGACGATGGAATCAGAGAGATTGGTCAAATATAAGACCTAGAAATTTGAACTCCTTAACAACTTTAGTGAGACTTCTACCAATGGAAAAAACCCCACGTTTTTGACTGAATACAACACTAGCCGTTTTTTCTGTTGAAAAAACAAAACCATTCTGTTCAGCCCATTTAGTGAAGTTGTTAATAGTGGTCTGAATTTGTCGTTCTGCAACATTGAGGAATTTAGACGAGTATGATATTTATACATCGTCCACATATAGAGAACACTGAATCCCGATTTATATGATGGGTTATGCTATTAATTTTAATAATAAATAAAAGTACGCTTAAAACAGACCCTTGCGGGACACCTTGTTCTTGGATAAAAATATTTGAATAAAATGAACGCAGGCGTACCTGGAAAGAACGATGGTTTAAAAATTTTTTGATAAAAACTGGCAAATTCCCTCTGATGTCCATTGCATATAGATCTCTAAGTATGCCGTACCTACAAGACATGTCATAGGCTTTTTTAATGTCAAAGAAAACAGAGATGTTATACTGTTTCTTGACAAAGCCTCTCTGATGGAAGTCTCTAGCCGAATGAGATTGTCTGTGGTCGATCTTGATTTCCGAAATCCACTTTGAAGTGGTGAAAGGAGATTATGTGACTCAAGGTGGAACATCAACCTCGCACTAACTATGCGCTCCATCAGCTTGCTTAAGCAGCTTGTGAGGGCAATAGGGTGGTAATTATTTGCTGATGTTGGATCTTTACCCGGTTTTGAAAACGGTAAAACGTGGGCATGACACCACTGTGTGGGAAAAACTTGGGTTTCCCAAATGCGATTGAACAATAATAGAAGGGAGAGGATAGAACTTTCGGATAGATGCCGCAACATAATATAGTGTACCCTGTCTGGACCTGCTGCTGTGTTACCCGAGCGATGCAGGGCTATGCGAAGTTCAAGGAGAGTTAGCGGGGAGTTGTAGCCTTCTTCGTTTGAAGAAGAAAAATTCAACTTCACCCTCTCTTCTCGACGCTTTAGCGCTTGAAATGCGGGGGTATAGTTGTTGCAACTAGACGTTTTAGCGAAGGTCTCGGCAATTTCAGGGATGGTATTGATAAGACTCCATTGCTTACAAGCATGGAGACAGGGCTAGCACTGTACTTTCCACTGAGCTTACGGATTTTGTTCCAAACCTCTTTACTGGAGGTTGAACATGTGATGTTACTAACATATTTTATCCACGATTCCCTTTTACGTTGCCGTTGGATTTTCCTGGCACGTGCTCGAGCTTTATTAAAAGCAATCATGTTGTCTGGAGTAGGGTAACGTCGAAACCGATTCCAAGCCTTGTTTTGGTCCTTTTTTGCCATTTGGCATTCTTTGTTCCACCAAGGTTTGGGGAAACGGGGGAGTCTAGAGGATGGTTGTGAAATTGCATTATTAGCTGCAGATAGGATACAAGATGTTACAAAATATACCGCTTCATCTATTGAGCCAGAGCTTACCATGTCTTCTGTTATATCTGCTTGGGTCCTGAAAGTTTCCCAGTCGGCCTGATCGAACTTCCACCGCGGTTGGTGAAGAGTCGCACACGCAATTGGTGTAGCGTAAGAGAGTGAGAAGTGATCGCTACCTAAGGGTTTCCAAGAACACTCCATGTCAGATCTAATAGCAATGATGGAGAGCATATGGACAAATCAATGGCGCTAAATGATTGGGTTGGAGAATGAAAATAGGTGTTAGAGCCGTCGTTTAACAAGGTGAGGTCAAGTTCTGTAAGAAGCTTTTCGACGACTTTTCCTCTAGAATTCACATCTTGGCAGCCCCATAGAAAATGATGAGCATTGAAGTCACCAAAAGGATGAATGGTGATGGGAGTTGATCTATAGGCTCTTGGAGTTCTCTAAAATTCAAGGGTGCTTTGGGTGGTAGGTATACATTACCGGTTGTAACTGTAGAAAAAATAGAAACCTGCACTGCAACAGCCTGAAGCGACTTGCGAATTAGGACGGGGGAGAAGGGTGTTGCGTGGTTGATGAGTAGAGCCATGCCACCACAAGCTCTTTCACCCGAATTGCAGTCCTTCCGAAGAATGGAATATCCTCGTATGTTGGATGTGCATGTGTTTTAAAAGCGACTCTTGCAGAGCCACGCACACAGGTAAATGTTCATTCATTAGCGATTTTAAATCCTCTAAGTTTTTCCAGAGACTACGACAATTCCACTGAATTATTTTACTAATACTTCAGCTACGGAGAGCTTTACGCTTTTCAGAGTTGTACTTTATTGGTAAATAGCTTTGTCTTGATTTCCCTTTTTTACCGAGAAGCATAACATCTTCTACTTCTTTGGTGGTTTGAATTCCACCAGATTCTATTCGAATTGATGGCTTCAGTATTTTGGCAGCTTCCTGGACATTGCCAGTAGCTGGCCGTTTGGTAGAAATTTTGTCTATTTCCATCAAAACTTCAGTATCGGAAGGTACTGAGAGGTGCAATATTTCAGGAGACCGTTTATCTAGGTTTAAGGACTCTAGGTCCGTGAAAGATGTTTCAGGGGAGATAGTTGTTTCTTGTTCAATTAAGTTATTCGCAATGGGTTTTTGAGCTATTGGGGAATCTTTATGAGATTCAGAAGTTAAATTATCAATGTTTGTGGGTGTTTCTATGTTGCTAATTTCTGTTTGAGTTGCAGTATCTTTTTTCGATTTTGTGTTGGTCATTACTGCATTAGCATAAGAACTGGAAGTTCGAGGTGGTAAGATATTGACCACCCGTTTCTTTGCTTCAGAATACGAAAGGTTTTAAAGTACTTTAATTATTTGTATTTCTTTTTCTTGCTGCCATTTTGTACAGATTTTGGAATAAGCAGCATGTTCCCCCTTGCAGTTTGCACACTTTCTCCGTTCTGTTGTACATGCTTCGCTGGTGTGCTCCGTACTACTGCATTTATTGCAGGTAGCAATGCCATGACAAGAAGCTGTTCCATGACCATAACTTTGACAGCAAAAACATCTGAGAGGGTTAGGGATGTAAGGTCTTATTTTAATGTTTAAGTAACCAATTAGTATGTTTTCTGGTAATGTATGTTTAGATAATGTGAGTATAAATAATGGAGAAATTACAGTTTTACCGTCTTTTATGGAAGTTATTCTTCTGACAGCTCCACTCCCCCCCCCTGAGAAGCTACCCTTCTTCAATTTCAGAATCGGGTAAAAGTATCAGATCTGGGCAGTAAATCACTCCTTTGGATGAATTGAGTGTTTTGTGAGAAGTAGCAGTAATAGAAATGTTTGAAGGATTTGTACATTGTAGGAGATTATTTGATTGTGCTTGTGTTGCTGTTTCTATCAGTAAATCACTGGATGGTAATTTTTTTTATAGATTTCACAGAACCAGCTGAACCTTGTACAGCTTTAGAGATAAGAAAAGGTGAAGCATTGGAAAGTTTCCTGTCATCAGTTGCATGAAGAACAATAAATTTGGGAAAAGATTCGGAGCAAGTTTGAGAGTTGGTGGCTGACCACCATGTGTTGGGTTGGGGATTTTAAAGAATGCGTTTTTATCTTTTTCCTTATTTTTTTTGTACTTTGATTTTGTTTTTGAGAAAGGAGGAGAATCCCTTTTGATTTTCAGAGAACCAGTTTGGCGGGGCTAGCCCCAGATTCAGCAACCAGCAGTGCCCTTGGGAGAGCCCCCCTCTACAATGCAGGACCCCATCCAGGCACCACCTGGAGCTACAAGGCAGGCGAGATTATACACCAGCTGATAGAGCAGCCAGGACATGCTGGTTAGGCTGCCCCGGGCTCCTGTACTATCTGGCGGCCTGAGACGCAAACTCAGCTTTTTTCCGGTACCCTCTACATGGCCGCTTCCTCCAAGACCCACCTCACCAGTCCAAAGGTCCTCAGAAATTTAAAACCTTGCTCCAAGTGCCAGTTTTCCCAGGGAGCAGTCTGTTGTGTCGTCATACCAGTTGTGAAAAAACCACCAGACTCAACTTCATTCCACTCAGTCCTGGTCTGCACAGGACTTCGTCGTAAGTAAAATTAAAGATAATATGTAAGGAAAAAATCAATAATAAAGCAAGACCCACTAAGGTGATAAACCATAAAAATGAAATTTCTGGATATGTATTCTTAGGAAATAAAACCATTGTTTTCTTTTTAACTATGGCAGAAAAGTTAAAATGTTAACTATGGGGGAAATAAAGGTGAAAATAAAGAAGTAAAGATCGCTCGGGAGAGGCAGGTGCGCAAAACCCGTAATCACAAGAGAGTGAGCCCTTGCCAAAAGATCCCTAGGGCACCTCGGGATTGTGACACCCATACTCACCAAAGAAGGTGAGCCCCCTGAGGGGATAATAAAATATATTACAATAACATGAATAAACATAATTGAGCATTTAATACTTATAAAGACAAAAAAAAAAAACTTACACGCATTAAAAGTAATTAGTTTGGAGGATATATTTTGTGGAATAATTTTCCAAAATATAATAAAACCTTTAGTTTTCATTACTATTAATAAAAAATACCTACTGCTGTATGAACTTGAGCCTCAATATCTTTGGAATGGATGCTACCATTTCTCTTTTCTGGATTAGATTCCATATCCATATTTTGCAGTTGCAAAGTTGTTTTTCCAGTTCTGTTTATGTCAGAAGCCTGGGAAGGAATAAATGAATGAGAAAAGCTTTGGCATGACACACAACTAGTGAATAAAAAACTTTTGATAATTTTTAGTTACTCTTCACCATTTGTGAATATTTCCATTTGCACAAAAATATAGATATAAAAAATACCTAATAAATTTTCAAGTACATTAAATATGCATTTTTATTTGATACTTATGGCCTTATCTTATTTTTCAATGCAAGTAAACATTTAAATAGAAAACCATTTAATCCATCTACTTGTATCATACACAGAAAAACTTGAAATTTTGTTAAAAATTTTAATTCTTACAATTTTTATTTAATACAAAAATTTTAAGTTTAATATAAAAAAAATCAACAGCAATGTTTGGAAATAACATGATTTTTACATGCTTTTATTAACTTGCAATGTATGTAATTTGTTCAGGTGGAATTTTGCAACTCAATTTTGAAGCTGATATCTTCAACCGATTGAGCTGAAATTTTGTATAAATGTTTAGTTTGGATTGACAATGCATGTTGTGACCATTTATATCCTGAAATTACAATTAGTTAAAAACCTTAAAACACTTAACTGTTTTACCCCTGTGCGCTGCTCATTCCACTATGCTCCACGACGCAAAATGAAGAACTAATAGGGGATTTTTTTTGGAGTTCTGACGTTTTTAAAACAGCAATCTAATTTTTTTTAAAAACTCGGACAAAAAATAATCACAGAATCTGAAAGATCATTTTATTTTGCCATTATACGGTACAATTTTTAAACAAAATATTGTATATTTTTTTAAAATGAGTCAACATTGATACACTTTTATGAAAATGATGTCTAAATTACTGCGCATGAATTTTTTTGTTGAAATGAATTGAGATTCTGTACTAAAACAGCTCATGCTTTGCTCTTTTAGAATCAGTCATTTAAAATATAAAATGTCGAAAACTTTTTTTTCACGATTTTCCAAAAAAAAATACTCAAAATTTTAATTAAACATTTAATATCTTCGTCACTTATGAAGATAATCTCGCAAGATTTTTTTTTTCGTGTGTAGAACAGAATTACCCAGGATCTGTACAAAGATTGAAAAAATTGCTTAAAAATTATGGATTAAAAAATTATGTTGTTCGTCTAATAACCTTTTTGCGAGAATTGATTCAGCTAACCAGGGATGGCGAACTAGCGTTGAATGAGATGAACAGGTTGAGAAATCTGTCCAGTGTTAACTAAAAAGTAAAAATAAACAAAATTTTCTAAAAACAAGCTTTTATTTAAACGCGTTAAAAAAGAATAAAATAAACTTTTCCTTTAACCCTTTAATGCAAGGTGGTATGTGTCTCTGAAACCATCATTTTCTAAAAAATACCTCTAAACGTGCAGTGGTATTTGAATGAAACCAATGGTTCTAAAGATATCTTTTAACTCTCTAAAAGACACTAGATGTCAGCATGTGAGAAAAAACTCCTTTTTCTGCGAGAAAAATGCATCATTTTAAAAACCTTTTTTAAACACTCCAAAAAGATTTTTTTAGCAAATAAAAATAGACAAAAATTCAAAGTAAGTTATGTACATTTTTGCTGCATATGCTGTTCATAGCATAACTAATTTGTTAGTATGATAAATTATGAAAAGAAGTCCTTTATATAAAGAATTTTTTCGGGTGGTTTCAGACTGGTACCACCGCGCACCTAGAACATGAAAATTGTTCGTTCCTTCTTCGGGTTATAGCACACATGCGTAAGAGATATAGCCCTTTTTTTTTCTTTTCTTTGACTCAGACAGTGAAATAACTAATAATTAATGGGGGTTTTGCCATTGATTTGGGGGAGGGGTTTATTATTTCAGTATTACTGCTTGTTTTAATAATTTAATAACAAAGAAACAATGAAAAAAACTTTACTGGCTATTGAAGTTGATTTCAATCGCTTATAGTTATATCTTGTACTATTTAATATTTGAAAAGTAATTCTAATACTTAATATTGCATATTTTAGTAAATTTATTACAAAATATATAAAGAATATTCTTACAAATCTGATGCGAATCATATTGTTTATCCGAGAATTATATTGTAAGTGCGCAGTGGTACTTCTGTGAAACCACCTCCACTTTCGGGGGGGGGGGGGGGGGTACTGTAATTTTTTTTAAAGTACTTTCCTCTGTTCTTAGGTTCTATTCATTACATTTATAGTTTTACTTTGAAAAATTCAGCGAATTTATTTTTCCGCGCTTCAAAGGGTTAAAACTGTTTGCGAGATTTACCTGTGTAGTTAAACTAGTAAATTAAATAACTTGATTTGATTGATTTAAATTCTTAAACATTTCAAACTAAGTAAATACAAGTACTTAAATCTTGCGACAAGTTTTTATATCATAAATTGTGTAATAATGTTATAAGTTGACAGTAAAAAAAGTTTTATAGGAAAAGTTTATTTTATTCTTTTTAGCGTGTTTAAATAAAAGCTTGTTTTTAAAAAAGTTTTTTTACTTTTAATTTATTAACTATGGTTTTTTAATATTCAATCCTTTTAATGAAGATAAAAACTTAAAATTTTTTTGAGATTTAAATTATGAACTAAAAAAATCTGCTTTGCCATTTTATAAGTGGTTACAGTGAAAAAGTCAGATATATATCAACCAGTTGCGTAACATACATCCTTGCATTGTGGGGAGGGGGGCAGGTGTTCTAGGGGGCCCAAAACCCAAATTTTCAGGGTTGCCATAGTATTTTTTGCTACACCACTGATATCAATACTGTATATTAAAAAAAATTTCTTATCGGGTATATATTAAGTATATTAAAAACACTTAGTAATTAATAAAAAAAACTCTTATATAATCAAAAAGGAAATATTTACAAATAATTTATCAGCGAGAATATTAAAATAAATATTTTAAATTATATAATACAAACAAAGGTATTTTGAAATGTTTTCTAAGTAACAATTTGAAAGATACTTCAAAATTTATGTAGTATGTTAAATATATATATATATTCACTTCTGCATGACTTGAATTTCCACATTTTCTTTAGAATCTGTATACAGTGAAATATGTTTAATGCGGAAACCTTTAGATGAAATATCGATTACAACAGAAATAATATAACGATCCCAACAAACTACTATGTATTTTTCATGCATTCCTCCTCCCCTCTTAACACAAAAAGATTTCCCTTCTGAGAATGAACAAAATACAGAAAACTCCAGCCGAGCATACAAGATATAAGCTGAGTGCGAAATGAAAGATGTGGTTTCACATGTTTCGTAGAAAGGAGACTAGCTTGACACATGCCAATTTATTTACCTAAGATACTTTCACCCTCCACATCTACAAACGCCACACAAAAATATCTCATCTTTCATCAGCTGGCTTTAGTGACAAGTACATCACAGTATGAGTAAAAATCAGAGAGTTTGGTTCATGTTTACTTTTCTATTCTAGAAGAATTTTTTTATGAGCACAATGGCAAAGAGCTTGGGGAAAGCAAACTTCTAATTTGCTTGAAATGAAGATGGAGCTTCTTAAGGCTGTTGATCAAAAACAGAAGACAAAAATGGAAATCTTAAGATTTTAGCATTGCTAACTCTACATTACCAACAATAATTTTTTTAAAAAAAGAAAGCAAATTATGGAATGTTTGAACAGATTAAGTTTGAGCCAGAATGAAAACAGATGAGAATGCATGGCAATTTTGAGACTGCTTTAATTAATTGGTTCAAACAAGCAAGATCTCAGAATGCTCCCATATCAGGACCTTTAATGGTAGAAAAAAGCAATTAACTTGCCAAACAAATGGTATTACATTTTTTGTAAATTCAGGATGGTTGAACGTTTCAAGAACAATTTGTTGACAACTTCTAGCTAAAAAAAAAGAACATTTTTTTAAAATCACAAATGTTTTGTTTTTCAAAAAACTTGAAAATTTGTACTAAATTCCATTAAGTTTTAGTGAATGTTTTTGATTCATTGATTTTTATTAAATATATGCATGTATACATATTTATGTAAATAAAATGTATGTATATAAAATGTACTGTAATAAACTTTATTTTGAACATGTTTTTTTTTTTTTTTGCAATATCCTTTAATATTAAATTCTTTTAACACAAAAAAATATTTCAGCCCCCCTCAGTTTCATCTTAAATGATTTTCACTGTATGTTACTTTTTATTCTACAGATATTTAGAATCAATAACTGAAACTTCTTGTGATAGAAAACTGTCTTTTCACATTTGTCTTACAGACTTCAGATAGACAAAAAAAAAAAAAAAAAATAGAGCAAATAATGAGCCAACACATATGGAATTCAATAATCAAGTTAGAAAAGGTTGACATGAAGATTACAACCAAGCAATAGTCACCGAGTACATAAATGATATAAAATTTGAGGCTTCTTAATTATGAATACTTTGAAAGCTTTAATATATCTACAAGCAACTCATTAACTTTTAAGGATGAAGCAGTACTTTTTTCTGATACCTAATTCCTTAAAACACACAAACAACTCACTCATTTTTAGTTTATTTTTTAAATAGGTAACCATTCCATTTTTTCCTTTGCATTAGTTACTATCTGCCAAAAAATGAAACTAAAAGTCCAAAAGTATTCTACATTTTTAAAATTCTTTTGATGGAATCTACAATCAAATTTTGAATTGCAAGAAAGTTACATGAAAATAGACATTTTGTAGGATCAAAGTGACCACAATGTTATATAATTCAGCTTGTATCACTACTGTCACGAGATGCTGCTGAAAAAGGACCTTGTTTTATGCATCTAAAGATACCCTCTTTCCGACTAGAAACTAGTTCACTAATTACAACAGATATGTTTTAGTTCTTGCATATCCATACTGCTCAGCAATACCAAATTTTGAAAACATTTTCTTAAAAAGAGGACAGGCATGATTGGCTGCAATCAAATGGAACATTATGTTTTACAAGAAACTATGTAAACAGTACTTCAACCTTGATTACATTTGACTTCACATTGTCCTTGAGAGAAAAAAATGACCACATTTTGAGCAACTACTACTTGATTTATCATTTGTAATAAACAGTGAAATTTTTACAAGATGGGAAATATACCTGCCAGTGACAAATGCAATAGATCATTCAACACCCGTCAGTATGACGAACATCGCAAAATGCATATCCCCTTCATTTGGAATGTCTTAATACAAACAAATTCCTTTTTTAATATTCTTCATGCATTTGAAGGTATAGTATTTTGCCTTTAATAGACAACATGGTAACAATCAATAAAACAAATTGTTTGGCAATATGAAACATAGGGTATTCAAACTCATGCATAGAACCAGGGGTGTAGTTACTGCCATAACATTGATACAGGGCCACCAACATGTGAACATTCAGGTAATTTCAAATAATTTTATTACAGCATTTTGATTTATTTTCCAAAAAAGCCCCCCCCCCTCCTTAAGGAATAGGATATAGGAATTCCTTAAGGGACGGCTCCTCAATACAAGCTACACCAGTGCATAGAACAAGTAAAGTTGAATTCTTGAAAGTTGTTTTGCATGGGAAGAAAAACAAAACTGTTTCATTATGTGCAACTACTTATTTTTCGATTGTTGTGAGTGGAAATTAAAAGCTAAGTGGGAAGAATATCTTCAGTGAACCTCGAGCATTTTGCATGAATATCTAGGCATAAAAGCATACTAAAAGGCTGAAAAGCATAGATTTTATTCACAAAGCATTAAAGCTGATAGGTAAGCCACAACAATCACAGTTGAATATCTTTTTATAGGGAAGAGTAACAAATGATTAAAAACCAAAAATATGTTACAATGCTATTACTACAACTTGGTAAAAATGTATACCTATTGGACAGAAAAAACCATAGCAGTCTGTTATTAGATTAGTAACATAACTGCTACATAGATTTGCCAGTGCATTTTATCCTGTTTCATTTATCAGTCACATCTTACTTTGATCATGTTTTTATTCACGAACTCTTTACTTACAGCATATTGATTAAAAATCAGTAAAACTTTGATAGTCAACACATCTATTAAGAGAATTTTAACTGAACACGATATACCAGAGGTACTCAACTTTTTTT
>BMAO01027683.1:0-45507 GCA_019973975.1 Trichonephila clavata | reverse complement strand
TCCTTTAGTCAAAAATGAAAGTGGGTTGTGGTCAGACACAACCTGTATCTGAATCCGAAGATCCAACAGTCAAACTTTTTTAATGCACTAAGCACGGCATACAACTCTCGCTCTATCGTGGACCAGTTCATTGGCATTTGGTTAGTTTCTTACTGTAGAATGAAATCGGGTGTTCCATTCCATTTTCATCGTTCTGTGCAGGCATGCGCCGACTATAGTAGCAGAAGAGAGTCCTATAGAGAGTAGGCATTTCGATTAAGCTTTTCTTTAAACATTGAAAAGATCCTTCAGCTGTGTCATCCCAAGGAATTTTATTTGGAATATTCTTTTTGGTTAAATTTGTCAAAGGCAAAACAATAGGAGAAAAGTTCTTAATATAATCACGATAATAGCTTGATAAGCCATCAGTCCCCGTACCTGTTTTTTGGTCGTTGGTCTCAGTAGCTTTGACATAGTTTCCACTTTTTGAGGATCTGGAGCATGTTTTCCAGAACCCACCACATGACCTAGAAATTCAACTTGGCTCCTTCCGAAATCACGCTTCTCTAAATTAACAGTTAATCCAACTTCTCTCAAGTCTTAAAACATTTTCTAAATGCTGCATGTGATCAGACCATGTTTCTGAAAATACTGCCACATCGTCTATGTAGGATCTACAGTACTTTGATGAGGACTCAAAACTTGATCCATAGATTTTTGAAATGTACTTCTAGCATTCTTCATTCCAAGGGTAGAACTTTCCACTGATAATGTCCGGAATGAGTAACGAATGCAGTAAAACGTTTTGAGTTTTCTTCCATAGGGATTGCCAGTATCCCTTCGTGAGGTCTAAGACCAATATAAAATGAGCTTTGCCTATCTCGTATATTAAATCTGTTGCATGCTTCATTGGATATGGATCAGGAATGGTAAAACTATTCAAAAGACTAAAGTCTATGCACAATCTAATACTTCCATCTTTTTTCGCCACACACACCACCGGGTGCGCTCAATCACTATCACTATGTTCAATCAAGTCCATATCTAGCGGCTCATTGATATTTGACGTTCAACTTCTTTTTGAAGAGCAATAGGAACTCTGTAGGTTGTAATCTTTTAGGTGAACTATCTGCCGTAACTTTAACAGAATGCCCTTTTACTCTGGCTTTTCCAGGACGATTCCGGAATATGTCTTCATATCGTTGTAACAAATTTCTTAATTGGTATTTCTGTTGAGTATTTAAAACATCAGGCATTTGATTCAACTCGATGTCAATGTTAGGTTGATTTTCCTTATCTGTGGGAGCATAATGCAGCTCACCAAAATCGGTATCTTGATAAAATGTTATTCCCACATGATCAACTATTGAGATGTAAGGTCTTAGCTTATTTACATGTAATTACCTTCTTCCATTCGAACAAAACAAGAGTGGGGTCTAGTAAGCTTTACTACTTTGGCTGGTCCTATCCAAGTGTTAACCAATTTATGCGTAGATGAAGGCATAAGGTTTTGTACTTCATCTCCAACAGAAAAAACTTTTTTCTCGTGATCTTAAATTATAGTGTGAAATCATACGTTCCTGATTTTTAGCACTGCTTTCCGATGCGATTTCGTGTGCATCTTGCAACTTCATTTGCAATTTTTTTTAAGTATTCTTCAACAGAACGAGCAGCACCAGTAGGGATTTCACTTCTCCTGTCCAAAACTCTTTTAAAATAGCATCGGTCCAGATGGTAGTCTTCCATAACCAATTGGTATGGTGATACACCAGTAAGTACATGAGGTATTTCTCTATAAGCGAAAAGCAAATATGGGAGATGAACATCCACTCATTTCCATGTTCTTGAATATTTTTGTTCAACATGTCTTTCAATGTTCTATTCCAACGTTCAACTGCTCCCATACTCTCAGGATGACCTGGAGTAGAAAACCTAAGAGATACTCCCAGCACGTCTTGAAAGGCTTGAGTCAATTGTGCGGTAAAATTGGTACCCTGGTCCGTACATATTGCCTTTGGGAACCCAGTTTGACAGAAAATTTTCATCAGCACTTTGCAGGTAGTTTTCGCAGTAATATTCTTGGTTAGTATGGCTTCCGCCCACCTTGAGCACAGATCAATGGCACATACGATATATTCGTGCCTCTTCTTGATTGAGGTTCTAACGGTCCGATGCAATCCACGCTCCACACTTCGAATGGATTGTTAGATCTTACAATGGGCTGGATCGGAATTCCATCTCTGTACGTCACAGTTCTTCGTAACTGACAAGGTTTGCATGCTTCTCAATATGTTTTCACGTCCCTCTTTAGCGAAGGCCAGAAAAAGGAGTATTTAATGCGTTGCTTTGTTTTTTGTTCTCCTAAATGTCCAGCTAACGGAATTTCATGAGAAATTTGTAGAATTTCCTTACTTTTACACGCAGGTAGGACAACTTGCTTGATTGGCTCCCCACAAACAACATCATTAGGCATCAGCAGATCATCTTGTATTTCATATGCCTTTTCTTTTTTATTTGCTTGTTCCCAGACACTTATTAATGTGTTATCTTCTTTCTGAAGTTTTATAAAAGTACTTCTAGTCTCACTGCTAAGATTGGATCTCACTTCGTTTTCAATGTTGACTGCGTCTGTCGACATTTCTATGTCAGAGTATGAATTCTCTTCACATGTTAGGACTTTACAGACGGTTGAATCCTTAACCTCATCCATTTGGACTCCAACATCAATGACTTGCCTTTCATTCACACTGCACAACTGTATGCTTTCCAAAAGGGCTTCATACGTGGTTTGACAAACTAACATATCGTTCACTAGTTTCTTAGAAACGGCAAAAGTTTTTGGTATTGCATCATGCCATCCATCATCGATCTTTATATTAAATGTTCTTAAGGGAGCGACTTCACTATCACCAAAAGCTGATATTAACTTGATCTTCCCTTCGCCGGTACACTCAATGTATTTAACTAATTCAGCTCGCACCCACAGAGATTTGTGCTCCGGAGTCTACCGTTCCATCCAAGACGACATCTAAACACTTTACTTTTATAACCTTCAATTTATCAATATTCTCTGCCAGAAAATTACACGTTGATTCAGAAGCATCTATTTTCGCTGTTACGATATTCTTAGTGGTATCTTCAGCTTGCACTGCATTACTTTGAGCTTTGATTGGCGTGGAAAACTTCTTCTTTTGCGAGTCTTGTTTATTCAAGTTTTTATCTCGACATGTTCTTGAGAAATGACCTTCTTTGTTGCAAGTGTAACATCTAGGTGTAATCCGGGTTTGATTATAACGTGCTTGATGACTGTTGTCATTGAAATGGTTATTGTATCTGCAATTGCCCACATTCCGTCTTTATTTCTTACGTCTCTCCCTTCCAACTGATGTAGAGAGCTCCGGGTATTCGAAGGAAGTGTATTAGGATACGATTTCTCTTTGTTTATAAGTGGAACTGCTGGCCATTTAGTTTTTCCACGGACAACCTCATATTAATCAAGTTTTTCGACTAGCACCTTTGGAGTTTTATTTTAGCCCATTCATCGATAAAGTGTTCACTAATCTCGGTTGGCACCTTCTTCTTTATTTGGTCTGTTATAAGGAGATCTTTAAGGTCGTCGAAGGTTTGAATACCTAAGCCCTTAAGCCATTCTTCACAAAAATTTCTTATCTCAAAATAAAAATCTCTCCAAGTATCATCGGGATTCTTTTCGTGTTTCACGAACAGCTGGCGGAATTTCTCTGGGCTCAACTTAAATCGTTGAAGTAATAGCCCTTTTACAAAATCGGAATCGGCTGCATCCTTTTCTGGTTCACGAGCAATAAGACCTACAATATCTGAAGGTAAAATACTGATCAGATGTGTCACCCAACACACTTTTGGCAAATTCAGAATTTTTGCTTGACGTTCAAATGATACCAGGAATAAACTAATATCGTCGGACTTCGAGTCAAACTTCGGCATCAGTTTGTGTAAATCAATCTTGAATTGTCCTGATTCTTTCACTTCTTTTTCACTTCCTCCTCCTTCCAACTCGATTCGTTTCTTCTGGAGTTCGAAATTCATCTCGTCCTTCCTTTTCCTTTCCTTGAGCTCGCCCAGTCTCTTCCGTTCCGCCATTTCCATCTCTTCTTTTCTTTTCCTTTCCGAAAATTCTATATCTTCTTTTCTTTTTCTCTCAGCCAAATCTATCTCTTCTTTTCTTTTCCTTTCCGTAAATTCTATATCTTCTTTTCTTTTTCTCCCAGCCAAATCCATCTCTTCTCTTCTCTTTCGTTCTTCTATAATAGTGTTTAATTGTTCTCTACAAAACTCCTCGTCGAAGTTTGTAGTATTCAAGATAGCCTCTCTTAACTCAAATACTTTTAAACTAAGGACATCTTCTACCCCCATTTCCGTAGCCATAATCTGCAAGTCTGCTTTTAATCCCTTTCCTAAAAATGCCATCTCGCACTTTATTATAATTATCCTAAGCCAATTTGATAACACATTCAAGTAGCAAAAATATGCTTAATTAATCAAGATTGGTTTAATATTTAAAAAAAAATTGTTTCGTACTTTTTTAGCATAAAATTTACAAATTTATACCTAGGATGCTAACTAATGCATATGACATAGAACAAAATGAAAAAATTCAACCAAATATATTTACTACAATAATAATAAGGTATAGTGCCACATAAATATCTTAATTTCTTAAAATCTGTACTTCTAAAGATTTTTCTAAATCACAACAATAAAATAAAAAATATCTTTGTTCATTTCACTTTCACAATATACCATCAACCTTTATCAGTAATAAAAAAAAATCACCATAATTTAAAACACATTTGAATATCTGACTCTTCAAGTAACAAAAAAAATATATACTCAACGTAAAAGTTATAATCAGCAGACACAATATGCTTAATAGTATTCAAAAAGGAAAAAAACACAGTTATTACACTTTGTTCCACAGAGGGAAAAAACACACACATAAAATCGAAGATTCAGCCCACAACCTTGAACTGTTTTACTTTTGCTTACTCAGCATTCATTAAAACGGTAATGAGTCATAGTTAAATCTACTACGAGTACAGAAATGAAATGGATCTCTCTCTATCTCTTTTTTTAAAACTACTAAGTATTATATAACTGAGGAAGCAAAAAAAAATATTTTTTTCAACATATAATGTGCGTTTCACACCAAAAAATTTATACAACTTAATTTCTGCTCAATTCAGAAAAGAGATAATGACACTTAATTGAATTCAGTAAAATATTTTAATACAATAAATCATCTATCAATTCAAACTATGCACTATAAACACTCTTCCATTCTTTTCAGGTTGAAACTTAACAAAATTTTATACTTTCACAACAATTATATGAACTGATGTTCAACTTAATAGAAATAAAAAAAATATCAATATTTCATATCGTTTCTGATGAAACTAAAACCACACAATATCTGAACTGATGTTCAATAAAATAGAATAATATATCAATCTTCCATATCGTTTCTGATGAAGAAACCAAAACAAAAAATAATTGAACTGATGTTCAGTAAAAATATAATAAATATATACCAATATATAATGCACTCTCTATAGATTTTATTCTACCAATAATAATAATTTTAATCTGTGAGTGTGGACTCCCTCTTACCTGGATTTTGACGAGTTTTCATCCTGTTGACTGCGCCAATTCACTTTTCCTCTTGTAGATCCCGCTGTAGGTACTTACATTAATTCATCAACGAAGAATTCATCACAACCAGGCATATAAGTATTCAATTCATCTTCAGTGACGAAAGATTTTATTAAGTTTTTAGAAGCCACACATCACACACAATATAAACCAATATAAAAAATATACTATTATTAAAAATTAAAATATTTGCACGCCATTTTTATATCTCAAGCTACAGGGTGTAGCCGACATCGCTTTTTTCCGCCATTGTGGTTCTTCCTCCTTTTTTCTATTTTCTCCCGATGGCAGCGCCACCTATATAGTTTTGTTTTGGTCCGGCGAATCTTGCAGATATGTATTGGTTGAATTGAATTATCTACATGAAATGAGTAGTGAAAGATTTACCGCATTGCTTGCATATGAATATATATCGAAACTTATATCGTACAAGAACTATTTTGATAATATGTATCGGGTTGTAACAGGTTTAAGATATGCGCGTACTGCTTCTGAAGATTTTGTTTCATTCCAAAATTCTTTTCCTTTGCGAATTGTTTGGTTTTAATAAACAAAAACTATTTCTTATATCCAATATGTATTTGATGTGAAATTATACATTTGGTGTATGATTAACATTATAAAAACATTATTTTCTAAAGTATATGTTAGATTGTAAAGGGGGATATACGACAACTAAAACCAGGGAGTCGAAGAAGATGGATCTCAGAAAGGATAAGCCTAAATAAGTAAACACAAATTTTAACGCATTCTTGGTCAGCGTTACATCTCATATGTTAAGCGTCATTGTGCCGTAAGGTAAGCATCGCACGTCATTTACGACGAAGAAAAGTTTCATCATTCGTACTATTTATTTCAAGTTTCGTAATTTTTATTTATTTAATTTATATTTCTGAACATTTCACCGAGATGCAGCAACTAAGCCTACTTTATTCGCAATTCTATCTGTGAGAATGTCCATCTTGAATTAAAATCAAAATCAATTTGTATTTTCAGATTTTAGTTTCACTGGAGTTAATTTTGCGTAAAAAAATAGCTTTTAGGATGAATTTAGGGAGGGAATTGGGAAAATACTGTTTAATATCTCTTCTTGAAAGATGCTAATTCTCATTTATCAAGTGATGCTATTTATTCTGAATCGAGAGAATCAGAAGACAAGGATTTCAGTTCACTAAGGATGGTGGAAGTTGAAGCAGTGTGTACGATTTTTACGTAATTTTAGTACTTTTTTTTCCATCTCAAACACCTCAAAGCAGTAATATGAATATATATTTTATTTACGTGATTTTTTTAAAATTTAAAACTTAGATGAAATCTAAAAAGGATAAAAAAATCGCGATCAGTGTGCGAGATATTACATATTTGACCAACAATGTGTGAAGCAAAAAACTGTTTGTTGAGAAAAATATTTTGCATTTTTTAATTTAGGTCTGAGCATTTATATTAATTTTCAGGAGTAAGAAAATCCTTTATTTGGGTCGGAAATTCCATGTAAATAGCTCACCAAGAAAGGCTTAAAGAACAGCATTAAAAAATAGAAAATATATTCGAATTCCCCCCCCCCCATGCGTTTCACTTTCAAATACACTCTGACACAAAAATATATACACCCAGAAGGAAACGATCAACTGTCACGAAACTTATCATGTATGTAGTGCATGAGGAGAAACACAAATCATTATAAAATTAAAACAACAAATTGTTTTATTAAGAAGATATGACATGAAAAACATTACAAGTCAGTGGTAAGTAAATCTACATTTGGCAGCTATAGAAACTCTAATATGGCGTGACATCGAATCAATGAAATCACCTAGACATCCTGTGGAAAATCATGCCTTAATCCTTGCAACGGGACAGTCAATTCACCAGTAATTTGGAGTTGCTGCTGTTGCATTCCAAGCAAGTAGAAGATGTACTTTATTGGCGAGAGATTTGGAGACCTGGCAGGCGACAGATGCACGGTATATCCTTAAAGACATTGTTGGAAGAGTTGTCTTTTTGATAAATAACACCTGAATAACTGGATAACAAAGGCAGTACAGCTGGTGTTAAAATGTCGTCAACCTAACTGCGTTCTGTCAAATCGAGTTGAAAGGCGACTAAAGGTGATAGTGTGTTCCAGTAAATCGCTCCCCACACTGTCACACCTTATGTAATCGCCGTATCCCACTCGACAAAAAATGCTGGATCGGAGCAGTAACCTGATTGCCTCCGCTCGTGCTTGTGCTGGTCAGCAGCTCTAAGACTGAATCGGGATTCCTCGCTAAATACTACATCCCCCAGTAGGTCACACTCTAGCTTGCCCGAGGTCAGCAATAATCCAATCAACTCTGTCTGCTACGTGAGGTCATTAGTAGTCGTCGGCTCCTTATACCTGCATCGGTCAGTCGTCTGAATGTTTTCCCTTGAAACCACCGGATGTCTGGAATTTGATCAATGTTATCACACCTATTCTAGAAATGTTGTATGTGAGGACGTAGTTACTCTTATGATTGTGTGATGCACATCCGGTGCATTTGTTGTTAGAAAGGCCTGACCCTCTAAGACGGCTAATTATTCCTTTCGTGATCCATTGTTGCCAACACCAAGCGACATCATATCACTACGACTGAAGTGGAAGTCGATACGCTTGTTTGGAGAACATTTTTCTATGAGGCTTACTATATTCCCCCTCTCAAAGTTCAACAATTGAGAACGTACTGTCCCTTGTTACGCCTTTGAACCCTTTTTAGTCAGAATAATGTCCATCCAAACTGACAGAATTTTTTTTAAATAGTTCTATGGCACGAATAATGATGCTCTTAAACTTTCACAGATGCGTAACTTATATTTACGCGAAAAGTCACAAATTTAATCCTTTACATATCTCTTACAATACTACATTCCTAACAAGTTTCGTGATAGTAGCTCAATTTCTTCTGGGTGCATATATTTTTTGTGACACAGTGTATTGTAATTATAAAAGTATCAAAATAATAGACTAAATATAAAATAAATGTATGAATTCTACAATTTATGTACATAGAAATCTGAATATCTTATTTTCCCTCGTCAGAAAAAATAGCCGCTCTCTGTAACAGATAATTTAAATTACTGGCAGTGGACCTCGTACTTTTGAACCATGATCAGTCTTAAGGTGAACAAAACAATATTATCATTTGAACTTCTCATTCTTCCTCTCTATATTTCATTACGAAAATTAATTTTAATCACAAATCCATTTAAGTTGTTACTTACTACCATTATTCCATATGAAGGATAATTGCTTAAATCAAAACTCCTATCCCAGATTCAACTTGGATATTGTCAGTCATGAAACTCTGGATTGAAAGATGTATTTTATAAAACCGGAACAATTAAGGTGTTAAAAGGAGATTTTCTGCAATAATTTTATATATACGTTGTCAAACGTTGAGAAAAATCTTTTAATTATTTTTGAGAATTTGAATATGCGTGTACGCATCAAATGTAAATTTGGATGCAATTTTCAACTTAACAAGTAGGCAAATGATTTACGTAATTTCAAAGGCCAATACCTGTTTTCAAGATCTTTTCGTGTTTTTCGACCTTCACATTTTGCATTCTATAACACTCACAACAACTGTAAGCAGTATCCTTTCTCATTGTTGAAACATAATTTTCTGAAAACATAGTAGCAATGCCATCCTGAAGATAATATATCCAATTGGGTGACTTCGAATGTAGTCACATAGGGGTAATGCATGATTATTCTGGTTATACCATGCCATAACTACCCAACAGGAACCATAGGTACATATAATGGTTTTATAGGTATTTCTCTTCAAATATGCTGGCAACAGTATTTGCTGATGTATAAATTCAGAGAGAAATAAATGGTCTGGAAGCCAAGATGCACTAAAGTGAGACAAGATAGGATAATTGCAAGGCATACACGAAAAGCACCAATGCAAACTATGTTTTCTGTATAAAAGACAAAACCATTTTCTATACAACACATAGTTTCTTCCTCCATATTATGGGATTTGGCTGTTCAGATTTTCCACTGGCCTTTAATATGTCTCTAATTTTTTCATATGATCAGTTTTCGAAAATTGCGTCCCAGCCAATCTTCATGTCTGTAAGTAGATAGTATCCACATTGTATACAGTGATTAAACCTTCTTTGAATTGATGACCATCAAATCTATGTGGAAAATATATTTAAGTATTATTTTAAAAATTATTTATTTTTTTTCAACCTAAAAATGTTTTTCGCATAAAATTGTTTTATTCATACAAAGAAAAACTTCTTTTAGTACCTGTTAATTTTTAGAGTTAATTCAAATCTGTTAGAATTTTTCTTATTTTAACCACTTGTACCTTGAATAGTTGTAAAACAAAATACATCAGGTATTTTTTTTTTTACAATGTCCAAGTAAACATTAATAATATGAGATTTTAAATCATGAGTAACAGTTGACTTATAAATTTAGTACCAACATCAACATTTCTATGTCAATAAATCTATGTTTCTGACATAAAATCCGAATGTTCCGTTTTTGAAATATTTTCATCCCTCATATTTTTATATCAATTGGTTCGAAAAATAACTGCCTATTATGTTAATTTTTATTTTTTATGTTTGGAAATTGCGGTTTTCAAAATTTTAAATTTTAAATTCAATGAAAAGTACTAAATACACACAATTTGTAATAGACAAATAAACTGCAACTTTTTTTATGTAGACGGTATATTTCATGCAGCTTAGGCTTACAGTGCTTTATAAATCCAAAGAAATGTTTATTCGGAAAAATTTGAATATTTTTCATTTAAAATTTTAGCAACCTTTGATTCTAGAATAACTACAAAAATTATAGCGAAATTCATCTGCTTAAAAAAATTAAAGGAGCAGGGAATTATTTTAAAGAAGTGTAGTATTTATTACAAACAATGTTTATTGTGGAAGTTAATGTTTCTATAAAGTGGCGGGTCATTGAATATGTCGCAAATACATTAAGCTCATGAAATGCAATACAAACGAAATAGAGTAATACAATTACTACAGCCTTAAAACAAATAAAAAATGTATCATAATTGTATAATACGTTATAAATGTATTATAATCATGTAATACGGAGAAAATATATTGTAATTGTGTTGTATGTTGCAAATGTAACAAGCTCGTGGGTTATATTTTGAAAATAGGAGTGTAATAGTAAGAATTTTTAAAAAATGATGATAATGTCAAATATAATAGGGTATTTTGGATTTATATTTATTAATAAATTATTTGGAATCAGGCTAGAACTTATAGGATGGAACCTATTTCTAAGAAGTGAAAATTTGGGCGTACTTCTTATTCATACATACATTCATATTTCTCTCACGGGTTTCAAAGTTCTATTAAAAAAAAAACAGTGAATACAATAGAAAAGAACATTTGAAAGCATACGGAAACAATTCAAGCTTTATTTATATACTTTAGTATATAAATAAAACTTATTATTTTATTTATTACTTTTTTACTTCATATGGGAAAATTTAGTTAAAGGCTTACATCAATGCTATAGTCCAGTTCCGGCTACACTCTGCGGAATATGGTTCTATCAACCTTTTATTGAGAGATCGTATTATCTGAAAACTTTGTCTTTTACATAAAACTAAGTTTTGTATTCACTTTGCAGTGTGATGTAGCAGAACTTGCATGAAAAGATAACTCGTGCTGCCAATAGCTTTGATAGTGCCTTGTTGAGGGAGTGTGACGGGAACTAATGTATGCTTCTCAAACGTTCGCTCTTTGCGACCCAAATTTCAATCATATTTTTCATGGCGCCCCCTCCATACAATAATAATGTATTGAATTAAATAATAATGTATTTTGACGTTAAGCTACAATACGACTTCAATTATAAACTGTACAAATTATCAAGATATCAAATTTTGCATATAATTTTGTATATACCAAGCCTTAGTGGGTCACGAGCAATTATTGAACTTGTTCTTAACTTACAAAAGAATTAAGGATAAAATACATTGTGCAGTACTGATTTATTTATAAGTATATTATATCATTGTAAATGTGTGTATTTCTTATTATCTCAGAACTGTGGCACACACAAGGGTGGATCCCCAAGTCTGGCCCCAAAAAGCCCTCGATTTTTTTTTGATTAATTAAAATCCTATGTATATATTACGCAAAATTTAATTATTAATAATAAATTTTATTAATTAATGCGAATTATTTATTCAGTAATTGATTTTTTACTGTTTTTTGTTCGTGAAAAAATCAAAAGAATATTTATGCTGGGCGGTGTATTGCAACATGATACGAGAATGGTTGATTTTTGATCCTTGACCCCTCCCCCTCCCCCTTTGAAAAATCCTTGTGCGTACCACTGCCTCAGAATGTATTTTGTTTTGATTCTTCAGTAAATTAATAATTTTTTTAAATATTTTATTTTCGACTTTTCGATATTCTTGCGTCCCCCTGGCAGGATTATCACGCCCCCTTAAGGGGGCAGGCCCCACAGTTTGAAAAACGCTGCTGTAAGCTACGTAAACAAAACTTGAATTGCTTCTGTAAGCAATTAAAAAAAAATTTTTTTTGCAGTATTTGTCTTAACTTCTTTACTAAAGGGCATCGAAACCCGGATCGCAATTATGGATAACTCTGTACTAACACTGTCGGAAGGGGGGGGGAGGTATATATTATTTATTTATTACTTGACAAATTCCCAAAGCTTTATAATTGCCAGATAAATTTTGACAAAGATTTATTTTAAGGATTTTCAATAAAATACATCGTTTCAGTACAAATAATCCATTTTTGTTTGATTAAAAAGAATCTCTTCTGAAACAAAGTTTATTTTAAAAGCCAAGCTCGTCAAACTCTGAGCTTGAAAATGACTTTTAACCGTTTATTCAAGCGTAGATTCAGCGCATTACCACCCTATCACGAACACTGCAGTCTACTGTACACAGAGCTTAAATCGAGATCTTAGCACTTCATGTTCTCGTATTATTTACTTCCGCATCCGGTAAATAGACGCGAATTATTTCCAACAAGGCATCAGATTGCTTGAGCTATTGATATGTTGGGGAAAGAAAGACTCCACTTGATTTTAATTAGAGTGGACGGAGGAGTCGTCACTTTAGATAAGGTAGAGTTTGAAATTATATTTCTGCAGACGGAAAAGGCACTTTAAGAGAGAACTTCATTTAATGAAGGGAAAGGCCTTCGTAATTATTACTGTCTCATTTAGAAGAGATTATAATTTAATCACCTTATAGAGAGGGATGATTAATGAGTAGATTGCTCAATTTGGAAGAGTTTTCTGTTGATTTCTTTGAAAAATAAGAATAAAATAATTCTAAAAGGCAAAAATCAATTTGTGAAATTTATGACAGCATTTTATTTTTTTTTTAAAATGTGTGCAATATTTATTAAAATAATATAATTATGTTTTGATTTCTTAAAGATTATACCGATGAGGGAAGGTCTCCAATCATCTGTAGGGAAACAGGCCACGATAAAAATTCAAACCTTCAAATTAATGTCAGTTCGCATAAAAAATTATACTTACGTACAATCGAGCAAAATACCATTTGAAAAAAAATCTCCATACTTCATTTTAGAAGTTATTTAAAAATTTAACAACGTCAAGTAATTGCAAAATAATATACTAAACAATTAAGTATTATTATTATAATAAGAAACTCTTTAAAATTAAAGTTTTCCCATTTATAGCGAACCAACAAAAGGTATAATTTATTTTTTATAGTCAAGCTTCAGAATTTGCTGAATTGGGGGAAATTCAAAAGGATTTTCTGCATTATATAAAACCAAAATATTTGTATTGAATTATATATATATCTGTGTGTGTTTATTACAAATTAATGCAAATTTCATTGCAGGAGTTAAGCTAAAATTTAATTAATATATATGTGGGAGACAACAAGGGTCTAAAGCATTTGTCTTTCTTCTGATTTATTTAAAACTTAACAACAATGATGTGATGACGGGAACGCCTCTCGCGCACCTCCAGTCTTTTTTCTCTCTCCTATCCAAAGTTTTGGTTTCACATTGGATCAGCTGCGTCTGCGCGCGAAGACTGCCTGCTTTTTTTGTTGAGAGATTCAATTGGATGACGACTCCACACGGCCAGCCTGACCGTACGCTGTCCGCAGCGGTACTTGATTCTTCTTTTTTTTTCATGGAGACCAGAGGAGAACCTGAAACATACAAACAAAAAACACGGAGCAGATAAGGACTATACAACAAATACACAAATATTTAACATAGCATAATTTTATTGAATTAGACAGTCTCTCCCCACATCTTCATGTGGTCTGCTGCTGTGGATGTAGTATTGAGTCCTTCATGCAGTCCAATTTTTCTGACATCATATCGATCCTTAGGTTTTACTTTTACGACTTCATAGGGATCAAAGAACTTAGGCATCAGCTTCAAGCCAGTTCCAAACTGTGTCCGTTGGATGGCGACGATATCTCCGATCTCATACTGGTACGCCTTTTTCCGTTTCTTATTAAAATTTCGACAGTTTTCCTCTTGCATCTTCAGAATGTTTCGCTTGCTTCCTCCCGAATTTTTTCATGATTTTCGGTGAATATCTCCACGAATTCCTCTTCCAATAGTTTTAGAATTTCAAGATCTTGTTTGGTCCTCATCTTTACTCCGGTTAAGAGTTGAAACGGCGACATCTGAGTGCTTCGTGAAATTGTTGAATTGAATGTTCTCTGTACGGCTGGAACAAAATTGTACCTTTTCGATGCGTCATCAATGGATAGCTTGGACAAAATTGGGATCAGAGAACTATGAATCCGTTCAATCTGTCCGTTTCCTCGGGGTATTCCAGTTGTTATGCTTAAATGTTGGATGTTTTCATTCTCACAGTATTCTCGAAATTCTTTTGAAGTAAATGCAGCACCTTTATCTGTTATGATACGGTGAGGATTACCAAATGTAATCTCTTGTTGCTTAAGTTTCTCTAGAGCATCACGGGAAGAAGTGGACTTTACGGGATATAACCATACGAATTTAGTGAATGCATCTATTATTGAAAAAATGTGGTTATAGTTTTTATTTGTAGATGGCAAAGGACCTAAAAAGTCAATATGGTAAGTATTAAGAGGGATATTTTCCTTAGGAATAGGATTTAACAACCCTTCACCTTTCCCTCGTTTTTTGTTTACAAGAATGCATTCAATACAATTATTAATAACATTTTCAACACATTTTCTAACATTAGGAAAATAAAAACTTAGTTTTACCATGCTTTCGGTTTTATTAATACCAAGATGTCCTTTAGAATGAATATTTTTAACAATTTCTATTTGCATCTGTTGAGGTACTACCAAAACATCATTATCATTTTCAATTTTATATAGGACATCATTTTTAACAACAAAATCATTAATTTGCTTATTTTCTAAAAGGGTTTTTAATAAATTAATGTGCTCATCATTTCGCTGACAATTTGCAAGTTTAGTGGTTATTTCATCATATGTTATGGTTATATTATAGGATAACAGCTTAAACAATCTACATGTTCCATTTGTTTGCCTGAACGATGAATAATTTCATAATTAAAGTCTTCTAAAAATAAGGCCCATCTAGCAATTTTAGGATTTAATTGTTTTTTACTCATAGTTTTTTGGAATGCCGAACAATCAGTTACAATTTTAAATTTGTTGCCAACGAGATAGTTTCTAAATTCTTAAGAGATTCGATTATAGCCAAAACTTCAAGTTCAAAACTTGAATATTTTTCCTCCTGGGGGTGGTTTTCTTGCTAAAATAGTGTACGGGGTGAAATTTACTATCGTCTGATTGTTGTAATAGAATCGCACCATAACTAAATTTACTAGCATCAGTATGCAATTCAAGTTTTGCACCTTGTTTGAAAATATGAAGCACCGGATTTTCAGAAAGTTTTTGTCGTAAAGTTTGAAATGCTAATTGCTGTTCAGGTCCGAAATGAAACACGGCATTATCTCGTAGTAAGAGGTTTGGCTATTATGGAGTAATCGTTGATAAACTTCCGAAAGTAACCTGGCAGTCCAAGGAAGCTTTGGACCTGTTTCACGTTTTTAGGTTCTGGAAAATTCTGAACTGCTTTGGTTTTGTCCAAAGAAGGTTTAATTGTACCCTTTTCAATTATGTGTCCCAAGAATTCAATCTTTGACTTGAGGAAGTTACATTTTTTTAAATTTAATTCTAATCCATATTCAGATGCATTTTTTAACACCCTGGCTAAATGGTTTAACCCGTCAAGTTCATCCGAAGAAGGGATAATAATATCATCCATGTAGATTATGACAACTCCCTCTTTAAGAAGGTCTCTGAAAACGTGATTGATAAATCTTTGAAAAACACTCGGACTATTACTATTAGTAAAGACCAAATGGAACTTTATTAAATTCATATTGCCCATTATGTGTGACGAATGAAGTAAATTTTTTACTGCTTTCTTCCATTTCAACATGAAAGAATCCGTTTTTTAAGTCAGTAGTTGAGAAGAAATTTCCGACTGCAACTGATCTAGAACTTCTTCTATTTAGGGTAAAGGATATCAATCTTTGTCAGTTTTAGAATTAATTTTGTGATAATCAATGCAGATTCTTAAATTACCATCCTTTTTCTCACACAATACTATAGGGGAAAAATAATCAGAACAACTTTCTCTTATAATACCCCGTTGTAACCAATCATCAATTTGATCGTTTACCTGTAATTTATCAGAATAAGATAAACGTCTGGCTCTCTGACACACAGGAATATCATCTTTCAATATAATGCTCATTTTTAACTTAGTACTCTTAATTTTATTAGGTTTAAAATTCTTAATCAGAGAACTCAAATCATTTCTAATATTAAAGTTTTTAACATGTGACAAATCATAACTAGAATTTTCTATCACATTTGCAACAGAAAAAATAGAATAAGCACCTAAAGAGAATTCACTTTCATTCAACAAAACTTCGCTCTTCGCGTGGCTTATTTTCTTTATTTCAGTATATATACTGGGATGTATAATAAATTCTTCGGTCAAGGTCGGTGATATTGCCTTTCGAACACTTAAACTGGGAGAGTGCTGAGTAAAAGAAATATTTATTGATGTGACTTCTATTATGCGCTTTTCGTCAAAACATAAGGTTAATGTTATACTTCCTTTGGAAGGTTTGTTCAATCTAATTACCAAGGAATTTAAAACTGGGATCTGGCAACCTGAATCAATCAAGGCTGTTACGGGCTGATTTTCTACAAAAATATTTACGTATTGGAGCTGTTGTGCGAACTCATCGCTTTTTTGTGGTTTTTCACTCTTAATTTTCAAACTATTCGCGTTTTTTCTATTATAGATGTGGTTGTTATATTCTTTAGGCTTAAAACGCTTCTCACAATCTCTTGCGTAATGAGATGAATCATCGCATATGTAGCAATTTTTATTTTTCAAGATTTTGGGGATAGCCTATCTCTACTTAGGTTTATAGTTTCGTGATCTATTTTAAAGGTGTCTTCGGTATATCCACAACCTTACGCGATCCGCTTCTAGATGAAATATAAATATCGCACTCTTTTGCTAAATCAATAGGCCTAAGCCAATCTTCCGCTTCTCGAATGCCAATATGAGTTGCGGTCTCCTTATTTAAGGTTTCAAAAAATCTATCAGAAATTAAAAGATCACATAGAGATTCAAAGGAATTAACTTTTCTTAACGAACAATAATATTGGAAGTTTGCCGTCAATCTTGCAGCAAAATGGATGTATGTCTCATTTGATGATTTTACAGCATTTTTAAATGAGTTTAAACACTCGTTTAAAACCTTGGAATTTTCTGAGTACAATTGATTTGAGTTTATCATAGTCATTTAATTCCTCCTTTTTAATATACAATAAGACATTATGAGCTCTTTCGCCCAGATGATTTATTAAAATTTCAGATTTGTATTCGCCACTAATTTTCTTGGTTAAAAATGCGCGTTCTAATGATTGGAAGAACAGATTAAAGTTTTCAGATCTGGTGGGAACAGGAAGAGATAAATTTTTAATGCTTTTGATCATATTTTCTATGTCTGTTTCGAATTGTTTCTCTTCAGTTTTAGCTGCAGGATTTAAACTTAATGCTTTATTTTAGTCATCTGAAGTTCGACTTCTTTTTCTAACTGTGCTAACTGTAGTTTTGCGAGCTCAATTTTCTGTTTTTCTAAAGTTGCCTGTCTTTCGTTTCGCGATACCCTCTCATCTATATAGTTTTTAATTAAAGTTTTAACGAAATCTGCATCACTTTCAAATGTACTACTCTTCTCAATTTTAGTCTTTAGTTTAGCTATGGTGTCCGTACTCTCCACAGTACCATCTAGCTCCTCTACAACTCTTATGAGATCCTCTTTAACAGCAATTTTATACATTTTAGAAAAAATATGGAAAGATCCTACCTTATTTTCTAGCTCCCTTGTTGTTCGCACGAACGATGTATCCAATAATTGATGAAAAACACTGATTCACCTCTACACAGATGAACACAGTTCCCACTTCCTCTTCGCAGGCTATATCGTTAGACGGAAAAAAATAGTTCTTGAAATTGTTAAAATGACACATCTTCTTAGGTGTTAAATCACTTGTTCACAGGCGGAATATTCACGCTGGTTTCGAATGAAATTCAACCTCTACACAGGTTGAGCGAAGTTTCCAAAAAAATGGCGGCGAGTCTTCTCCACGGACGCTTCTTTTGTTCACTTTGATCAAAATCCCTATCGCGGCCTAGCCCCCATAATTTGTGGGAGACAACAAGGGTCTAAAGCATTTGTCTTTCTTCTGATTTATTTAAAACTTAACAACAATTAATTAATTCTTAGTTTCTAATTTCTAACAAATAGATTTCCATGATGTGACGACGGGAACGCCTACTCGGCCACCTCAGTCTATTTTCTCTCTCCTATCCAAAGTTTTGGTTTCACATCGGATCAGCTGCACCTGCGCGCGAAGACTGCCTGCTTTTTTTGTTGAGAGATTCAATTGGATGACGACTCCACAGCCACCGAGATTCCATATATATATATATATATATATATATATATATATATATATATATATATATATATATTAAACATTTAGGATGGCGTTTTTTAAGTATAATCATTATGAAAAGAGCAATATAAGAAAAGTCCCTCAAGATATATCAAGCTATATAACTAGGAATAAAAATCACATAATTGCTTCGTTATGAAAATGTTAATTCCAATTATTCTCACATGCCTTAAAATTATACATAAAAATAATGAAGAACGTTTGGGACAAATTACTGTCATAAATATATTGTAACATTGCCAGAACTTTCTTCGATATGTTTGGAAATTAAAAAAAGATCAAGGATTAACGAAAGAAAGCACTTAGTTACCTTGAAGGCAGAATTTCTGTTTACTAATCATTTGATCATCATATTTCTAAAAGAATAAATTGACTTTTTAGCAGAATCATGAAGATTAATCACATGAAAATTAATCAATATGTCTAGACAGATTGTCATCTTGAAAACAGTTTCAAAAAAAGTTTTAAAAATTATCTCATTTGCGAAAAAGAAATTTAAATTCTTAAGTTTGTATATATTTTTAGAGAGTTTGTGGCATGAAAATTATTCCTATGTATTCTTGATAGCGAAAATTGATCTATATCTCAGACGTAAAATTGGTTCTATATGGCGATTTATGTCCACGAGGAATATAATAAAAAAAATGCAAAATACACCAGCAATTATCTTATATATGACTCCTAAAGTAAAAATTTCGATGATTTGTAGCACGCTATAAACCATCTTTTTTATCAATATGATAAAAAGCAGCATAAAATAAAAATAATAAATCAATACGTATTAACATAAAAAATAATTGAACAAATTCAAATTTTAAAAAACAAAACAAAAATGACATAGAATGTAGCTGATAATTTAAACGGAATGAGAAGAATGAGACTTTTTTTGCTTGATATCACTATTTATTTCAGCTTATCCATTGAATTCATTGCACCGACCTATGCCCAGAAATTATTGTTTTGATATTTGTTTCACTTAAAATTTGGTTCATTTATAAGATGACTTTGAAACTCAATAATTTTCATTTAAATTACATCCAAGTTAGAGTTTACCAACGCTCACATTTCTTCTGAATATTTATGCACCATCAAACTATGGGTACGTCTTTTGGCATATTTCAATAAGTCATATACGAATGTAAAGAGAAATATAAACCAAGCTTTTTTTATATTACAAATGTTCGATGCGGGATCTTCTTGTGACACGGCATTAGTCCAATCTGCATAATCAAGCCCATTCCATACATTTTGTAGCATCACTCCATCAATAGCTTGCAAGGCTGAAAAAATATTTACTTGTTGTGGTGTATTTAACTGCAACCAGTTAGAGACTGGTAACTATGACTGAGAGGAGGCATTTGTATATAAATACCAAGCAACTATAGAAATGAATCTGTAGATATGAATGTCTTGTACTGTGCAGTAAGATAATGATTAAACTAATTTGATAAGTAATATGTGCATCTAATTATGTTTGAAACCCATAAACATAATATTTGTTGTTTATGGGTTTATCCTCGATTATTTGTTGTGTACATTACAAATGACACGTCTTAAAAATTTAAATATTTTTCGTAAAATTTCCCTCACCATTTTCAGGAACATTCCCAGTTTACAGTCGGCAACTTTTGTAGATGTCCGTGAACTTCGAACAAAACTGTCGCTCATCCTCTCCTTCTTCCGAAACGCTTAGAAGGCCACTGATTTTCTTTAAAGGAAAGTCAGTAGGCTAAAAATCTTCAGAATACCGATTTGTGTATTTCTGTACATATATATATATATATATAATATATATATATATATATATATATTCACGACCTTTTCAGGGATATAATATATTTTGCCGTTTTATGACATAAAAGTATGTCAAAATGACTTTTAAAAGATAATCAGCTATTGTGCCACCCTCACTTTGACTGATAAAAGTGTAAATATCGACCTTTAAAAACCTAGAAAGCAGTTGCAAAGCCTCTATATTTTTTCATTTAATCACACACAATATTAACTGTATATTAACTGTATTATAACTGAAATTTTAGCCGTTAGTTTGTTTAACTACTTTTGGAGCGAAGTGTGTAAATTTTATGAAATCATTGTGCTTTTAATTATTTGAAATTTAGAAAGTGAGAGAATTTTTTGTGGTGTATTGAAAAAGGTGTCTCCTTCAAAATTGTGTTCTTACACGAAGATGATATTTAACTAGTTTAGCCACCTGTGACGGGATATAATCATAACTTTATTTCTTAAAAATTAACAGATCAGCGTAATTAAAATAAGGTTGCAGACGTGCGCAACACCATCGTGGATGTTATTCCACCAATCATAAGTCTCGTCCAAAGAAGTTGTGTGAATTTCGGAACTTCCAGTTGCCACATCATATAAACCTCCCGTTTAAAAGGAAATTTGTTCGACTGATATTTGCTTACAACATTACTAAAATTATATATCCATCGTCTTTGGGCCTTGTAATAGTCTCTTGTGTTACCTGTGTTATGTATATGTGTGAATACTTGTACTTATGATTAATGTTCTGCATCAAATAAATGTGGATTAATTATTACCAATATCTATAATTCTGTCAATACAGATTAATACATCCATTGAAGATAAGATGACCTCTAGTTAAATCCAACACATCACTCCAATCGGAGGATCATTTCATATATATATACATAATATATATATATATATATATATATATATATATATATATACATGGTGTGCACACAGAAAATGATATTTCTATATATCAATGTATATAAATATTATTTTCAATTATATTTAACGTTATAACGTATTAGTTTGTGATACATTTAATATATATTTTAATTTTAATAACTTTATTGAACACTGTATGGAACACGGATACCCACCTAAATTTATAAAAAGTTACCTAACAGTTAATTAAAAAAAAGATATTAGTTAAACAGTTTATAGATAGATGGCGCCTCTAGCGAAGTAAATTATCAATATTATATTTTCTTAAAAATTAATTGTATATGTCTGGGTGGTACTTTTATTTTCTATAAATTTTAAAATAAAATATAGAGTTTTCAAATGTGTATATATAGTATTAGTGCTACTTTATCAAAACTTAATAATTTTATGCGATACTGTTATTGTCCATAGCCGGGGAATATGATTCACGTGGTAAGTCTTTATCTAATAGTTTAACTTTGATTTTAAATATTTTAGTAATTATTACAGGCTATAATATTATCGTTTTACATTAATAGATTTATCTAAAATGATAGTTAAACTTCTCTAGAAATTTCTTGCTTTCCCTATGACCCAGAGTATTGGCAAATTCAGGTGAAGGTTGGCTGGCCGATAAACATTGTTTAAACCTGCATTCCTGGTTCCTAAGGCTAGGAGTTTGCTCTAGTATTTCTGTGGCTAAATCTATTCTCACATGACTATAGTTATCTTAGGTATATAACTATTTGTTGTATATTTTTGTAATATATATATATAAATATATATGTATATATATATATATATATATATATATATATATATATATATTGTAAGTGCCTGCAACTAAACTGATATGAAATTAACTCATTCATTTAGCTAGAAATTAGTTAATTAGTAGATACAATGATTTATTTTCTTTCTTTTCTTGGATAATATCCCAATCAAACATGTGAAAAAATTTAGTGAAAGTTATATAAAGCAACACGAGGGCTATTTGAGAATAAATTCTCAGTTTTGATCTTCGATCGTGAGATAAGGAGGACACCTGCTCAAACACTTTCTCTTTAAACTGCCACCACACACCAACGGGAAGACAATGAACCTTGACAGATTTAACGGTCAGACAGAGGGAGTGAATATAAATATCCCATTATTCCACTCTAGGAGGGCTTTTGGCAGGAAACCTGGCAATTTTGGACCATGGTCAAGTGACGAAGAAAACAACTGAGCTGGCACCCGCTTCTCCTAACTTCCACATCGCACCTAAAGGCAGATGTAATAGTAATCAACGCCTCTACATTGCGAGTAGTGACACCAAGTGTTCAATGGCTCTTGAGTTCAAGCTCATGAAACTTTGGGCAAGAACTCCTTACCGTAACCACAAAAATAATGACAGAAAATGAACAAAAATGATAGTAAATAAGATATATTGATTTTAATTACCGATAGAATAAATTACTTCTGCTCAGCAATTAGTCCTATTTTCTACTCATTTAACCTGGAGCTAAGACCGCTAAAAATAAAAACCACCAAAACATCTTAAAATGTTAAAATAAATTTTTGTGTTCCAAAAATTTCCGTGCTTATTAGTTAACAAAAGAATTTTTTTAATAGAGGATTTATTGCTTTATTTATTAGGGATTGCAATACCGGGATACCGAATGCCTGTATTTTAGGTGATTTGTACAGTTTTGAAATACCGGCATTCACAAGTTTAAATACCGGTTTTTTGGTATTTGCAAGATTTTTTTTTAAAATTGTTTCTTATATGTTCAGGGATCGCCAACAGAGCAAAATAGTATACGGTTTTGTTTTTATGCTATAGTGTTTATCATTGCAACATGATAAATCTATTATAAATGAAATAATTTTACAACTAATTCAGAAGGTTGAAAATATTAAGGCAACTAGGACGTCTGCGAGAAGAAAAAATTAACTTTTTTGCAACAAATTTAAATGGTTCTCACTTACTTAAGTTAAGAGCAACGGAAGTAAAATTTTTACTTTGAATAATCTGTATGTTTATGTACTTGTTAATGTAAAAAAAATCATTTTAAATTACAAATAAATCTGTAAGAGCAATAATTATATATAATCAGTAACTACTTTTTTTTATTCTCAGGCATGTTCTTACCTTTAGGTACACTTTGCATAAAATCTACTGCATATATAGCTATACAATTTCACAGGGTTTTTGTAAACATGACAGTTTATAAAATGAACGAAATGAAATTTTAAAATATAAATTTATAAAAAATTTTAATTTAGTGATTGAAATTTCCCTTAAATTATATGCAGAAATTGTGCTATATATAAAATTTATGAATGTTTATTTGAAAAAAAAATTAATTTACTTTGTGGAAAATTTGTGGATTTGTGGTATAAAAAATATCAGCACTATAGGTAAAGTAGATTTTGAGAAAAGTGTACCGGAATCACCAAAAAATGCATTTTAAGAAAATTGCAAATAAAGATATTTTCATCTATGATTTGTGAAATAATGTATTTTAATACAATATAAAACCATGTACAATTATCATTAATTGGATTATTTTGCATCATTTCTCAGTTTTTAAATTGTAAGTATAAAATTCTAAATTCTTTTGAAGTCTTTTTAATTACTCTTTCCCTATTTCATCAACACGTGTTATCAACGATTCACACCTTCTTCCCTTAAAATACCAAAGTTTTAGGTCTTTAGGTTTAAGTATTTTTACTTCACTTTGAACATCCTTATTACAGGATATTACAAAATTCCCTACTCCCATTTTTATTGCTATAAAAATACACAAAAAAATGTCTTTGATGAATTTAAAAAGTTAATTTGACATCTAATTTAAATGGAACTCTGTTTTTAAAAATTATAGCAAAATAATCACTGTTTTTGTATTCATACATATGAATATTTATTTATTTTAAAGTAAAACCAAAAGTAATAAACATATAGAGAGTTATTCATGAGCATTTAAATGTTAACAATAAACAGTTAGGAAAAAAGAAATGTCTATTTTACAAGCTGTGTATTTAATTTAGAATAATCCTCATGATACACTTGATTTATAGTTTAAGAACTTCACTGAGTATTTATAAATGCAAAACTAGATATAACTAACATTTAAATAAGCAAAATTTAAATGAAAAAGTTTTCTACTTATCATTTAAATTTTCCGTATTTTTACACAAAAAATGTACAATTTTCAATACATTTTTTTTTTTGTAACATTTATAAAGTGACAGAACGTATAAGGGGGTAAACAACACAGAAGATGAAAGATTACAACAAAATATGCTTCCATTCGAACCCAGTCCTGCCACCCAGTCAGCCACTGACATATACGGATGGGCTTCAACATTGAAATAAATTGAAAATTAATTTTTTATTAAATACACTACGGATTTTGAAGAAAGTGTACCTGAATCACATTTACACACATCTGTTTACAATTTTAAAATTCAATCTTTTAGCTTTTTTTAACGAATTCCCATAAATAATGCCTCTATAAATGCAGGAAAGTACCCTCTATTTGTAAAATTAAAATAAAAAATGCAAAATTTGAAGCACCTTCACTTCCCATTTATCTCAAACGTTTTTATTCCGCTGATTCCGTAGTTCTTATTTTTTTTTCCTAGCTAGTTCTACAGTTCTAAGGCAACTCATTAAACCCATCATCTAATTTTTTCATTGTCAGATACAACAGGATAAAAGACTATTAATCTGAACTTAAAAAATATGTACATAAATTATTTCTCTGACAAATGCAACTAAATACACTACTCCTAAATAAGTTCTGGTTGAAAGAGGAATAACATATCCAAGCTCATCTGCCTTCCTTCATCCATCAACACCTGTTACTACAATGTTTCCCTAACGGGCGAAATTAAGTAGACTGTGAATAAAAAGTTGCATCGTACAATCAAGAAAAGTGATAAAATATCTGAATCATCCAAGGCCAAAACTATCCTATTACATCTTAGAGCGATATTGCACTTGCACAGGATTCGTAGTCTGATATTCTTATGATAGAAACCAAGGTTGTGTACTTTTGAAGAAAATGCTTAAATTTCGGTATTTTCTAATGTTGTATTTTATATTCTATTTTCAGGTGAGTTTGTTATTCACATTGTATTTCAACATCATACCTTAGGGTTCAAAATGTTTTTCAGATTCAATACTCAAAAATAATAACCCATAATAATGAATAAGAATAAATTTACGGAGCATGAAAAATCAGTTGATAATACTCGGTTTGGTTTCATTATTTATATGATAAAATAATATGATGACACAATGTAAAACATATTCTAGAGTTATAAAGTGAATGGAGGAAATACAAGCGGATTCCGTACATATTTAAAAACGAGACATGATGCAAGTTTGTTGTAAAAGAAAGAATCTAATTGCGATGAATTTAAAAATTTTTAAGCACAGTTTCTAAGCCTAAGACGTCAGGGATTTTAGATTATTTCGAAAAAAAGATAATTCGGATGAAATTATAAGTGAAATGACAGTAATATTTTCCCTTTTTTTGTGATTTAAATAAATAAGATGTTTCTTTAATTTTTTAAGATTATTTATATACTGTTATAATTTATAAGTTACAAATTATATCTTGTGATATTTATACTCTCTAATAAAAGTGGCAAGTAAAACAAAGAAAAAAAAGAGTTGTGTTTTTTTTCCTAAAATTTTTAACACCGGTATTAAAACCGGAAGTTCGGTATTAAGTTCAAAGAAATACCGAATACCGGTATTGAACTTTTGGTCGGATATTGCAATCCCTAATTAGGATTCATACATTATAATAAAACAACAGAGAATGTGTTAAGGAATAGCTGAAAAACTGAAATATCTTTGAAGTTCTAAGCTATGTTAAAATTATCAATTGCTTATCAAAACTTCGAAACTTCTCCCTTTCTTGAAGATATGAAATTCTGCTCAATAACCGGGAGTATATTAGAGGGATTTAAATAATTACCATATCCTCTGACTGGACACTAAAACGGATACATTAAATACGTCCCTATCAAGAAAATTATTTAATAGTTCAATATATACTTGCAATACAACTCTAGAACTTATCAAAAGTACTATACTATATTATCCATACGTTTTAGATCAAGATTTAGTCTATACTTGCTTTGTGAAAATAACGTGTTGCATTTGTCTTTATACAGTTTACATTTTCTCTTTTTTTCAGCTTTAAAAATGCGTCCCGTAAATCTCAGTTCTACTGATAACATTTGACTGAACTGGGTTGTATGTTATCAGTCTTTTCTAGTAAAACATGTGTTGTAAGTATATATATAAGAAAAAAAGAATTCTCTAAATAAGAAAGTAGGCTGGTTTTTTCTTAGAGGTACGTGACCAAAAGCTCCACTCCGGAGTACAGAATTTTATATTTTGTGACAACTTTGTGGCATGGAAAGCATCCCACACGGGGTGTTTTTTTTAAACAGAGTCCAATTTTGGCGTTAAAGATACATTTCGTGTGTCAAGAAAAAATTACTTGTTTAGGTATTTTTGGATGGTGATCAATAATACTTAAAATTTAGCTCTCCGTGGATGATATTGCAGTGCACTGGCAAAATCCGAAGTTTCTCAGTGAATTAGAGTACATATATTTAACTTGTTGAAGAAATATGACCAATGTAATTTAAATTATTGGAAATATATTTTTACTTTAATACAACACGCATCCTTAAATCGTACAGTGAAAGATTTTGATTCATCGTGAATAAACGTATGAATCAATTTTTCATCCTGTCTATTTCCTGATTAAACTTAATTGGAATGTTTTACTTACAACCACGAATTTTAGTAGTCTTAGAAATACTTCAAACATAGTACCAAGATAAAATATGCAAGATTTTTCCAGCATTAGGATATTTCCGCGATAACGCAGTTATTACGCTCACAAAAACTCGGATGGAAGTTAAAACTGGTATGGGGATTTAATTTTAGATCTAATTTAATTATCCTCCTTACACACACACACACATATATATATACTAAACTGTTCGAATTAGTTGGGACAAATGGAAAAAAATTATTTTTTCTGAACCTAGCTTTTTATCATTCCATACCTAAATTAGACCAAAACTTATGTATATTAGTATGAAGTATGGCTTCGTTTAGGAGAAATTACCTTTTCAACCCGTCTTGTCATCGACTCCATTAGAGTATCAAACATGTTCTTGATTTTATCATCTTGGAAACACACTAGTATAACCCTTTTTATCATTTGTTCTGCTGTTCTACGATTCATCTAAGCGAGACAATTCTTGAGAATATGCAATCAGTTTTTAATAGGCTTTTAGTCTGAGGTATTTTCAAGCCAATCCAGAACTTTTATTTTATTTTCCGCGTAGAAGTATGGATCAAATTCGAATTGTGTGTAACAAGGGACCAAGTAATGTTGAAATTTTCCATCGAATGTTTCCATGAATGGAACAATCCTACAACATAATGTTTCTGCACGTTTGACAGAATTTATCATGTATTTAAGAGGAACTAAGCTTCCAGGGCCATTTTTTTCTGGAAAAAAATCCACCAGCATCTGTTTAGAAGGGTGTTTCACAATCTGTTCGATATGATATGGTAACAAAAATTCAACTTCACTTCGTCTAACTACATTTGATTTATATCCCTGCACAACTAAATATTTCATCACTCAAAATCATTTTCTTCCAGTCATTAACAGTCCAAGATCGGTAATGTTTGACCCATGCTAAGCATTTTTTCATTATTTTCTGTTAGAAACAGTCATTTTCCTCACTCTTGTTGCCTTAAGGCCACCTTCCAGTTGCCTTTTTAGGTGTTGAGGTACTCCCTTCAACACCATTATCCGATAGATCCCTTTAAAGGTCTATGACTGTCTTTCTTGGATTTATTTTGCTAATTAAAATTTCATCTATTATTGGAGTAGTTTTCCTCTTGCGTCCATATATTTATTTTTAGAGACGATGATCCAGAATTTTGAAATGTTCTTGCAACACCATTCACACCAATTGCATAGTTATATTTCTTACACTCATTGAGATCGATTTATTTTAGAACGGTTCCTCGGAGTTCTATCCATCTTTGAACTAGTGAAAGTAACACATCTTATACACGTCTTATATGAAATTACCAGGTGTCCTACTAAAAAGCTCATAACCAAGATCCTCATACATTAAAATGAACAAATTATAGTCGAAATCGATCTGTCACCTTACCAAAAGGCAGATCTAACAGGTTTGAGGTGTTTCAGGATAGTAATCACATACCAACTCAAAAGAGAAAAATATGCTTGTCCCAATTAATTCCAACAGTATAGTATATATATATATATATATATATATATATATATATTGAAAGTAGAAGCTTACTATACTTAGAATTTCGTAATTATAGATCATGATGTAATAAAACATGCACTATTAATTAATATTTTGTTCCTTAAACCTTTCTGACCATTCTCCTCAAATGTTCAATGCAACTACAGTGTTTCAAACAGAACCAAATGTATATATACATGAATATATATACACTAGTGTCCAAAAGTTAAGCATAAATCGTAAAATGCGAAAAAACATGGAGTAAATATTCGTAAAATTATTCCAAATTTCTTGCGGATATTAATTGGGTGAAGAAAAAACATTTAATTTATGCAAAACTTTTCAGTCGACTACGTCCTGAGCGAAACACCGGCGCATTTTGGAACGCGAAAAAACCGATTCACGCAGCATAGGCAGTTCAGACAAGTTTCGTGCAACTGCTGTGCGAAGGAACGCTGTTAACCATCAAACAAAGTTAATGATGGCACAAAGACGCCGATTGGACATGTTTACAGAAGGAAGAATCATTGGAATGCTGGAATCATCGCGATCACAAACCGAAGTGTCTCGAGTTCTGAATGTGGGCCAGTCTGTGATCTCAAGACTGTGGCAGAGGTTTCAAAGAGCGGGAGATTTTACCCGACAACCAGTATCAGGTCAACCAAGAGTAACAACCCCTCGCCAAGACCGATATCTGGTAATGAGTGCGTGACGTCAGAGGGGCAGTACTGCCAGAGCACTGGGTTCGGCGCTCACAGTCCCCACAGGAATACGAATTTCGAGACAAACTGTTTACATGAGACTCAATCATGCTAGCCTGTATGCCAGAAGACCAGCAGTTTGCCTTCCCCTCACGTCTGCGCATAAACGCGCTCGTTTTAACTTGAATTTGAAACATTAACATTGGAGTGTGGGAGAGTGGGCCAATGTGATGCTCAGTGACGAGTCCCGGTTTAGTCTGAGTAGTGATTCTCGGCGGGTAACGATACGGAGAGAACGGAGAACACGTTTTGAAACAAGAAACATAACGGAAAGACATCATTTTCCATCAAGGGGAGTAATGGTATGGCCAGGCATCATGATGGACGGTCGCACAGGCCTCCATTTATTTGACACGGGGTCTGTGACTGCTCAAACATACAGAGACGAAGTTCTTGAGCCTTATGTTCGCTTGTTTCGAGGTGCTGTCTGTCCTGACTTCATATTCATGGATGATAATGCGCCATGTCTCCGAGCGGTGCTGGTTGATGACTTCCTTGAAACGGAAAACATCCAGCGCATGTCATGGCCTGCGAATTTCTCTGATTTAATGCTATCAAGCATGTATGGGATATGATCGGGAGACAAATTGCAGCCCTTTCGCACCCGCCAAGATCCGTTACAGAACTGAAGAGAGCTCTCCAAGAAGATTGGAACCGTTTGAGTCCACAACTCATTCATCATCTCATAGCAAGTATGGTAAATTGCTGTGTAGTGTGCCTGGTTGTCAGAGGTGACCACACCGCTTATTTAACTGCAGCATCAGTATTTTATTTAATTATTTCTTTAATTTTTTTCTTTAAAGTGTGAATCCTTGCTATGCTCAGTTTCCTTTCAAACTGCTACTTTGGATAATAAAATTAATTATTATCATTCTTTTGATTTGCTTCCTTATTTTATAACCATTTTACACTTGCATATCACATTTCCCGCCATTCTGATTTACAGTTCCTTCTTTATTCACATATTTATCAATTATGCTTAACTTTAGGACACCAGTGTATATGTTTCTTGGAATCCAGTTTATTTCTTTCCAGGTTTTGTAGGTAGTATAAAGTAGAACAAGAGTTATAAGTAATGACATACCAGCATTTCGTCTATTTTTTTAAGATAAACATAACGAGAAACAATTAATAAACCGTAAGAAATATGGATTGTGGGTTTTGGAATAGATAACTTTTTAACAAAGTGTGAGTTATTGATGAAAATCATGCAGTTTCTGCCGAATGTAAAAGATGACCGGTAAAGGGTATACGTAAACATCAACACACACACACACACACATATATATATATATATATATATATAAAATAGACGTGGCCATTGAAATGTATACTTAATAATATGATCGCTATTGTTGATAGTTTCTTTGGATGATATTGACGAGGCATTCCGGTGATTAATTAAAACTATTTATTCCACATAATAAGCACATAAAACATTACAGGGACGACACAATGCACTCACACTCACACACAAACACAAGCTACAGCCGGCTACATGTTGCAGCAAATACAGAAGCGAAAAGAAGGAGTTGGTCTCCAGGAATCTTGCTGTTTATAGGCGTCTCAAATCCCATGATCTGAGTGGGTGAATAGGTGTAGTTTAAAATACTCTCGTTAGGCGGCGGGTTAACTTATTACTAAAACGTTGGTCCTGAAGGGATGGACCATTAGCAATTAAAGGATATTCAAAAGGATTATATTAGTGGGAATTATTACACATACATATGTACAAAATAGATGCAAAATCTAAGATAACTGATCAAGATAGTAAAAAGTATTAAACACAGTAGTACTGTAGAAAAACTCCTGGCTATAGAAATCAAGATTGCAGGTTCAAAAAACCAAGGTTTATATATATATTGTGATCTCAGGTTTTATAACTATTTTGTATGTATTTCTGGATTTTATATATATATATATATATATATATATATATATATATAAAGTACATCACACAAATATAATCAAACTAATGTTCGAAATCCTATGAATCCTAGAGTACGACATCCCATTTCAAAATATCAATGGCGAATAAAAATGATGAAGATCAACGTTTTCAAGCGAAATTAAAATTGTATAAGATAAAATTTATAAAATATCCAAGTGCAACCTCGGACTTAGGACCGATAAGTGGGGTTAAACTAGTTTGATGGCGCCAACCTTCCCTCTGGTGCAACTTGGTAAACTAATCTGGAAATATCCAAATTCTCAAAAGTTTAAAATTTAAAAAAAACTTTTCATTTAAAAAATTTAAAATTAAAAAAAAAAAATTTATACCTAAAAAAATAAACTATTCGCCATTGCATTCTGAAAGATGTAACATAAAAATGTTAAAATATGCTGACACAACTTAGTGCATAATAAAACAACCATAAAACATCAAAGATTATGCACCGATCTTTGAAATGGTTGTATAGAATGAAAAAACCTCAAAGGTTTGAAAATTCAAATCAAGAATGTAGTATATTCAAAAATTAAATACTTAACAACACCAAAACAGATTACATAAATCATCAAAAACTCACCCCACATCATCCTATTAATAAATGAAATCGATGAATGGTATTTCAATTTCTTAACAATTTTTCATTTCTCCTACATCAATCATAACTCCTACGTTATTCACTACTCCCTCTAATGCCACGTTATAACCCAAAAGATCAATAATCTTACATTCCAGTTTAAATATGTAATATTAGATGCAAGCTAGATTGCATTCAAAATGTTTTTTTCATTGGTCATAAAAATTTTGGTTGGTCACTAACAATTTTAAAGTATAGTCGTGTAAGCGTTGGTCTGTGTGAGTATCAAAATGTAACCTGTGTGTGGAATTCACATATTCTTCACAGCTGGACCACTAACAAGCTGACTTTGTGGACCTAATGTTGTGTGGTGGATCTGTGCATTTCGCAAAACCTATCGTGAAATCTGTCGCAAATTGCCAATTTTTATGAGTTTAAAAAGATTTTTAAGAAATGTTTTTGATCTATGTATGATTTCAAGAAGTTAATGGGATAATCACTCTGTATACAATTAAATAAAAATTTCTGAATGTTCTTGAACTTATCGATATTATGTGTAGTTATAAATTATTATTTCTCAGCAAGGAATTTAAAATTATATTTCTAAATATTGATATGTGTATGCAACTATTGAAGTTTGGGATATTTATAACATTAAAGTTAAATGCATCCCTTTTATCATAAATATTGCTATATAGTTTGTTGTCAATGATATGCAAATCTAAATCTAAGAATTCAACTTTGTTCGAGTTAAAATTTGTCTGTATCAATTTTAAATAATCCGGATAAAAATCAATGTTAGGTTTAAATTCCCTGTTGCGACCAATAACAATTAAATCATCTATATATCCCAACAAAAGGCATGATGGATCATTTCTTCGACCTGATTCATAATGGTGTAAATATAAGTTAGCTAGACTATTACTTGCAGGGCCACCCTGAGGCAAGCCCTTTATTTATTTGTAAAGTTTTTTTTATCAAAAATAGTAAAGTTCTCCTGTATTACAAATCTTATTAGTATATTGAACTTTTCACAAAACCAATACAATTACTTAAACCATATTTCCCATATGTAAGTATCAGAAGCATATCTTCTATTTCGATAGAGTTAAATAGGTCTAAAAAATTGAATCCATGCACTGAAAATACCCTTTGTTGCTCAACTTTCTTTATTACGTCACATAGCTGTTTTTTTATAATAGAAGTATCTTAAAATTTGTCTATTGTATCCTGTAAATGTTCTGTAAAATTCTTCCCGATTTGGATATATATATATATATATATATATATAGGAGAAAAGCAACTCTCTTTTCAACTACTTCTTCAGCACAATATATCAGGAACTATTAGACTTAAGGCCTTGAAATATGACAGGCATTTTCCTTTCGTTGAGTACAGATTCGTTTGAAATATAAAACTTTAAAACCCGAAATTTGATAGGTATGCTTACTTTGTTGATTAGATATCTGTAAGCAACCAGTTTTGCCATCAAAGCATTAAGCTTGGTTAACGGTCATTAAACTAAACGAGATTACGGAGGGATGTGGGAGTGTTGTATATTTTGAAAAATCCCAGTTTTTAGCTATTTATCCTGCAGACCTTGAATTCTACAGGTATGCTTCTTTTGTTGAGTCGAGATTCGCTAAAAATGAGGTTTAAAGAAATCGCTCCATTGGGGGTAAATGATAAATTTATTTCTCTTTTATAAAATGAAGTCCTATCCTTTTTAAATAAAGAGACGAGAGCGATAAAAATATTTTTCAATACAATCAAAACCTTAATGCTGAAATTTAAATAGCAGAGAATGAAAAAGAGTTTAAAGTCTTAGAATGTTATGAAATATCCAGTGAAATGGGAGGGTATGCTAATACTTCATAACATATAAAAAACTATTATGTTTAAAAATAACTGTTAAACTCGAAAATTCGGTTTTCCTTTCTACAGGCAAAAATGGTTCAATTATGAATATTATATTGTGACATATTTTAACAGAAATATTTTAAATGTTTCATTCACTTTGTCGTAGTCTCCCACTACCCTTTGCATATTATCTATGTTAGGATATGTAGTATTCATCATTAAAGACTACTCAAATAATAAATCACTTATTTATTATTTCTTTAAGACACAATTATACAATTAATAATCAACTTCAAGAACAATAAATTATCATGGAGTATTATCAGCATTCAATTATGGACGACGGAATACTAACTGATATCACGAGGGGAAATAACACGTACAATCAAACTACACATTTAAATTTAAGCCACAAAAGTTACAGACCTGAAATCTTCTTCAGTAGGAACCTGGAACAAGTAGAATTTATAAAGTGGCTGTAATCTAGGATATCTTCAATAACTTCTGATCCGCCTTAAATAATCTTCAAATTTCACTTTATTAAGCTAGACGGATAAAAAAACCTTCTTGGACAACGACGTAATTTACTTTATAATCTCAAACACGGAGTTCTACTCTATCAAACCGCTTAGTCATCCTCTTCTTCATTTCATTTCTCCCTTTTATATCTCTTTCGAACTCGCTAAACACGAAACTATCTTATTTGCATAAGTCACACTTCCAGCTCTCAGTGGGGATTGGTCAAAATAAATACAATTTAAAAGTTTATCAGAGAAGGTTAGTGAAACGCGTAAGCACCCGTCACAACCCCCTCCGAGAAAAAAAGCGTGACTTATTGACGGTCTAAACGACCTGCAAGAATTCGCTTAATTTACCTAACATCTGAAAAACACTGAACCTGCACAAATTTTAACTACTCTAGAATGCCTGAACTTGTAAAAAGTTAACTCACGAACTTTATAACGCCTGAAAATACTAAACTTGTAGAAAGTTTTAACTCACGAACTTTATAATGCCTGAAAACACTGAATTAGCAGAAAATTTTAACTCTAAGTTAGAAACTTTAATTAAACTAGCACACAGAAATGACTACTCAAAAGGGTACTCCACTCTAATTTATTTATCTTTCACAATATTAGGTTCCCTACAGTGCATCCCATTCGGGCGAAGATCAGGGGAAAACCTTTCAAGGAAAAAACCCTGATCATGCACTTTACTTAAGTGCTAATAAATACAAAAATTTTTATACAGTATCTTCATACGACATCAAACTTTCATCACATCACTATGTTCAGGGACTGCTGCCCTGAAAGGAAACCTTGTCAATTTTTTCTAAAACATGACATTAAATGCACAGAACTTTTATACAACTTCCTTATTGACATAAAATATGGCATACATTATATTATATATATATAGTTTAGTAACAAAATAACCCTTATCTGGTTTCATTTTCAAAAATTCCCAATCAATCGCGCTGCGCTGTTAATGTTTTTTGTTAGTATTCCTAATTACGCCGCGCCCAGAAACCAGACATTACTTATACATCTTAATAATTACACACAAAATATATACATTTTACATAGAATATATTACAACAAACAATACAAGTAATCTCACATATAAAGCCACGTCTTTAATGTGTAGCAAAACAATTGCAATTCAACAAATGTTTTTCCACAATTTGGAAAAAAAATTAATACAAAAGTCTTTTCAACCGATATGAAAATGCACACAACTCAGTGACACTTTTGTACGTTAACTTTACAAAAAATTAGACTAGCCCACATGGAAAATACTCCGAACTGTCTGTCAGAGGAAAAATAAACAAATTAGAATTATACAACCTGACTAGTCTTTAGATCCAATCTGCATAGGCTTTGTCTCCTACCATGGCTTCTGTGCTGGATGACCTTGTCCTAGGGTTGTCCACTCTGCGCTCCAACTTTCTGGGTCCCTTCTTCCATCGAGTCCGTTGAAGTTGATATGCTCCTGCTGAGGCGTTGTTTCCTTCTGTGAGAACTGGAACTTGGCTGTTGTCCACTCGACGTCGGCTCCGAAGATTGTATGGACAGCTCCTTTCCTGATGAGGTCTGTTATACTTGAATCTGTGGGATGGTCCTGGAACTGCTCTTTCAGAACTATTTTCTTCCACCTTTCTATAACGCTTCCTGGAGGGACGAGAGGACATTGACGAGGAAATCTTTCTTTTCTCACGATCTGCTTGGGCCTCTGGTCTCTTCTTCCGTACATTGTCCATCCATGAGTCAGGCCTTCCTCTTTTCTCTCTCTCAGCACATACAGGTCTTTTTTTCCTGAAATTATACGCGTTATCCCCCGAAGAAACAGTAGATTCCGTCCGTCCACGTTTTTTTCTCACCTCTACTCCATCGCGTCTATTCGCAACTATATCTCTGCTACCATTTATACATTTCCTGATTTCGATCCTTTACGACCACCCCTATCATTCTCCGATTGCACCAATGACGACTGTGCATCATCTGACCTGAGTGATGTCACTGCACCATGATTACTACTAGTGTTACTTTCCGACTCGGCAACACTGTCTTCTCTTTGATAGTAAATTCTCACCTGATCCACATTAACCGTTATTCTTTTACCAAATTTTAATATTACTAAATTATTATTTTTTACACTCAGAACTTTATATGGGCCTTCAAACTTTGGCATAAATTTACCTACTATTTTTTTACATTTTGAACTTAACGGGTGAGTTTGAACTAATACTAGATCACCAACTTTCACATTATTTTCACGCCTCTTTTTATTATAATATTTCGCCCACTTCTCTTGCTGGCGCTTTGTATGAACTCTAGCTTCCTCAAACAACCTTTCTATGTTCCCACAAACTAAATCTGATCCATCTGTTACCATAACTAATTTCTGAAAAGGAGTGATTAAATTTCGACCTAAAAATAATTCCGCCGGTGTTTTACCCGTTGTCTCATGTACTGCTGTCCTAATTGCATAACCGAACTCTTGCAGAATTTGATCCCAGTTAGTGTGATTATCCGCGACAAAACTCGAAATCATTTTTAAAAGAGTGCGATTGACTCGTTCTGTTTGATTAGCTTGTGGACGATATACCACAGTTTTAACGTGTTTTATGTGCAATCTGCGACACACTTGCTCGAAAACTTCGGATATCATTTGGGGACCATTGTCGGTGACTAACTTTACAGGAGCTCCATAACGCGCAATATAATTCTCAAAAAATGCATTGGCAATTGCTTTAGCCGAAGCTTTCCTTAAGGGAACTATTTCAACCCATTTAGAAAAATTATCGGTAATTACTAAAATAAATCTATAACGTTCTGGACTAGTTGCAGGGTATGGGCCTAACAAATCTAAAGACACGATTTCATTCGGAAAATTCGTTATTATGGGAATTAATTGACCAGCTGGTAATCCGTTTTTATAATTGACTTTTTGGCATTGGTCGCAGGTTGCTACATATTTATAAATGTATTTCCTCATGTACGGAAAATAACACGCGTCCTTTAATTTTAAGTAGGTTTTCTTTTTGCCTAGATGACCTGCCATAGGCGAGTCATGAAATTCTCGCATAACATCTTTACGTAAAGTTTTAGGTATAAATACCCTTAACTCACCTAGTGTGGTTGTATACTTTGCATAATATAGCAAACCGTCAACGATTTTAAAGTCATTGGACCAATTTCTGCAGATCGATTCATTAACAGAACTATCGTCCGGATTTTCCAAAAACTTCATAATGTGACCTAGCTCCGGGTCATTTCTCTGTTCCTCTCTTAACTGTTCTCTAGAAGATAATACTAACGATCTAATCACCGCACAAGACACTTTTGGTTCCTCATTACTTTCTAACGGGTTTCTAGACAACATAACAGCCACTTTTTCCTTTTTCGAATCCGGAATGATTAACGATTTTTTAACAAAATCAAAAGTAATCCCTGCATGTGACATAAAATCCACACCTATGATGCATGGATCTTTCATCTCAGCAATCACATGAAATTTCCATAACTGCGAAAATTCTCTTATTTTAATTTTCAACTCAACTGTGCCTAAATTTCTGCACTGTGACCCTTGAGCTGTAACTACTTCAGCTAACGATTTTTTTAAAGGACAGAAAGAAAAATACGACCGGTACGTTTTTTCTGAAATAAATGACTTTTCCGCACCTGTATCCCAGAGCGCTTTTAAAAAAGTATCATTCAACAAAATCGGCACATACGGAAGTTCAACTGGTGATAATCTCAATGAATTAAGTCTAATTCTATTAGGAGGATTTGCCTCATTACGATCTCTTTGAAAGTTTAAATTGGCATTTCTTTGCCTTTCGCTGTTGCAATCAACACGCCTCCAATTCTGTTTTGCTGAATCATCATTAGGACCCTTCCTAACCACCATCCTACGGTTCTGATACCGGTCTGTTCTCTGATTTGGCTGATTGTATCGATTTCCACCCTCGAATCCTTGATTTTGATAATTACGACGAGGAAAATTATTCGCACCCCTGCCTAGTCCTCTTTGATCATTTTGACTATTTCCGACCCCAGTTTCTATTATTCCTTCTTTCCTCAGGATTCCTACTCACATCCCAACTTCGTCTAGCAAAATTATTACTCGAACCCTGATTTTCCCTGCAGTTATGACGTTCCTCATACCGGTCTACCAACTCTATCAATTGAGTTTTCGTTGTGGGGTTTCGAACTTCTAAATAATCCATTATTTGGGGTTCTAGTCGCATTACTATGTGATCAATCAACTTTATCTCATCATAATTTAATTCCAAGTTTTTATGTAATTTTAACATTTGAAAAATAAAGTCTGACGGGGCTTGACCTCTCCGTTGTTTTGACGAAAAAAACTGAGCTTCTAGCTCTGATTTATTCCGTATTACCGGAAAACTGTCTGACAATTTCTTTTTAAGTGTTGCAAATGCAGTCGCTTCTTCATTTACACACTCGAACCCAATCACATCAAACCAGTCTAACGCTCTCCCAACTAAATGACCTTTTAAATATGCACACGATAGATTCGCCGGTATTTCATAGTAAGCTATATTATCATCAATATTATTTAAAAACTCAAACACATTTTCTTTACCCGAAAAAAATAACTCCGGCAAAACTCTAAATCCTGCACCTGCTCTTAATTCCGGTATTTCGTTTGGGCGCCAGTGTCGTAGTCTCCCACTACCCCTTTGCATATTATCTATGTTAGGATATGTAGTATTCATCATTAAAGACTACTCAAATAATAAATCACTTATTTATTATTTCTTTAAGACACAATTATACAATTAATAATCAACTTTAAGAACAATAAATTATCATGGAGTATTATCAGCATTCAATTATGGACGACGGAATACTAACTGATATCACGAGGGGAAATAACACGTACAATCAAACTACACATTTAAATTTAAGCCACAAAAGTTACAGACCTGAAATCTTCTTCAGTAGGAACCTGGAACAAGTAGAATTTATAAAGTGGCTGTAATCTAGGATATCTTCAATAACTTCTGATCCGCCTTAAATAATCTTCAAATTTCACTTTATTAAGCTAGACGGATAAAAAAACCTTCTTGACAACGACGTAATTTACTTTATAATCTCAAACACGGAGTTCTACTCTATCAAACCGCTTAGTCATCCTCTTCTTCATTTCATTTCTCCCTTTTATATCTCTTTCGAACTCGCTAAACACGAAACTATCTTATTTGCATAAGTCACACTTCCAGCTCTCAGTGGGGATTGGTCAAAATAAATACAATTTAAAAGTTTATCAGAGAAGGTTAGTGAAACGCGTAAGCACCCGTCACAACTTCATTTGAAATTAAAACTTTTTTTATGTGTGATTTGTTTTATTTATAACCGCTATGAGTTACTCAATACATTTACACTTGTTTGTTTCTGATTAAAACTTGAAAATTTATTAAATGTCCATAAATTTTTAAAGTTCATTATATAATTGAAGGCTTCTCGCATATGTATGACATTATTATGAATAGATGATTATTTTAGTATCGAAAACTTTGCTTTCAATATGCTATTTGCTCTCTAAAATTTGGACGAAACGGGTTCAAAACGAAATATAACAAATAATTCTAAGTAGTCAACAGCATAAGCAAACTAAATTATTAATTTTTTTAATTTTTAAACAGTAAGAGCAGACATGTAAGTTATGAAAGGAAAACTCGTGCGTGAAGATACATTTCAAATAAACTAAATGCTTGTATCCAAATGGAAACTTTTGCGTGCGAACTACGAAATAGCTATATTCCCCAACCACGGAAGCAAAAACAAGGCTCATGTAATATCTGTCCCCATGGCTCATCACAACTGGAAAGAAGCGTAAATGATGCGAAAAGTTGCTTGGTGTTTAATTTCTAGTTATCTTTGTTCCAATAAATAATGGATAAAGTATAACCTATGGTGTCCAGAGCTCACGTTAGGGGTATAGCGTGTTGGGTAGAAAAGAAAACATGGCATGTACTAATGCATTATTAAACATAGTTTGTTGCATATCGTATATTACTTTGAGCGAAAAGTGTTGTTCATAAAGACGGACTAGAACTGAAATATATAGAATATTACCATATACTGAAAAATACTCAATAGAAAAACATTGGAAGATATGTAAAGTGTATCAGGTACAATGTAAGATATGTACTTTCAAAGTCCCACATAAAATTGTTTTTATCATTATTAAGTATTTTTACGTACAAAAAAATTAAACACACACATACAGCAGGGATTCTAAATTTAAAAATTATAAGGCAAAAAATGACAGAAGTTTTTATTTCAGAGAATAATAATTATAGTAATCGAAGTGCTTAGTTATTTGACTGAAACAAAAGTATATAACAATTCAAATAAATTGCAATTTACAATAATGCCATATTTTCAGTATTTTCTTAAAGGATCCTCGGGTATCCTAGTATTTTATTTGCAATTGAATGATGATTATTTATTTTATCACAGCATTATGCAGGGTGCTGCCGAATTCGATCGACAAATCCAGAGGGGTGCTAGCAAGCAGCATGCGGACGGCAAATCATCATAGAACATCGTTAGGAAATAACGTTTAGTCAGAGAAATTTGCAAAAACAGTTCTGAAGAATGTAATGGTGAGTAAAAATAAAAAGGGGCAACAAATGCATTTATTAGACGTAAAAAATGTCTACAATAAGAACAATGCATCACTGCTCGAAGTCAGAAGTGCCACAGAAATTGTTCAAAATGCAGCCGAGTTGATCAAGGTGACGGACGAAGGATTGTCGGACACTTTCAAGCAAATCTGATGGGCAGCGATGTTAGCTGAAGCAAAGACGATCCGTTTAGTTAGATCATCTAGTGTAGCAGCCGACGTTTCATACACTAGTGATTTCAGGTAGTCCAGAAGAAGAAATCCATAAGATCAGGTCCGGAGAACATGAAGGCCAAGCAACAGTTCTTTCGCGTCCAGTCTACAGGTATAAGACAAAATAATAGGAACACTCATTAAAAACTGCATCGATTTTCGGCCGCTCAGTAAATGACCGCAACGTGTTGCAACAGTATGCCACTTAGTGTCGGCGAAAGGGAAGAATCAGTCAAGCATTTCGCTTTAGGTGGGTAGCATGAGAAAATTTGTTCGTAGAAGGCATGTTTATGTCCACCTCTCCCACGTGAAAAGAGGCATGATAATTGAAGCTGGTTCAGGTGGGGCAATCGTATCCAGAACCATCAGCATTGTGGGTATTTCAAGAACCACTTTGTCAAGGGTTATGACAGCCTACACGAACCTGGATAGTTTCTTCTGAGAATCACAACAGCTGGTTAGTGTTGAAGTTGAAGAAAAGAAACGTGGTATACGGGTGTTGAAGAGGATATAATCGTACGAAAACGCAAGAGTCCGAGATGAATCCCCACCTTCAAAACCCCTTATCCTTGAAAGCTATCCAAGGGGGGAGTTCATACTGTGAACATTCCTGGTAGAGTAGCTATTCCAAAAAGGCTAATTTCGGCGAGGAATGCTAGGGAGTGACTACAGTAGTCCCAAGAACCCCTGAACTGGACACAACTACAATGGAATAAGTCATTTGGTTTGATGAATCCTCATTTACATTATTCTAGACAACCTGATGAATACTCATCTGGCGAACACCCGCAAAAGTATTTCATGTTGATGCCTGGCTCCAACCATGAAACATGGAGGGGTCTCAGTGATGGTGTGGAAAGCAGTATCTTCCGTGGATTGGAGACTATCATTGTCTTGAGTGGGATGATCACAGACGACCATTCTCGCAGATTATCTTCACATTATGCTTCAGAATCTTTTTCCTGGGGAATTTCCTGTTTTCCAAGAGGACAACGCTTCTGCTCAGACTTCTCGCTGTGTTAAAACATGGTCCTGTGAGCATGATGATAAAGTGGGAAATATGTCCCCTGTTACCAAATCTGAACATCATTGAGTGTTGGTGGGATTTTTTAGAATACAAGTCCGTGCTCTGTTTCCTCTTCCATGCACACTATCTGAACTTGAGACGGCTCTGCACGAGCAATGAGTTCGGACTCCTATGAACTTTGATTAAAACCTTCATTTGTCAATCCAACGTCGAATACAAGCTGCCATTCAGACCAAAAGTGATCCAACACCTTACTAAAAAATTGTTTCCTTCTTTCGCAGGTGTTCCTATTATTTTGTCTTATACCTGTACCTCCCATGATATGTAGTATTGAGTTAAATTCGCAACTAATTAAAAAATACACTGGTGTCCCGTCATGCATGAACCATATTTCTGTTGAGCAGTGTCCGCTGCTCCCTGCATTAACTCCGGGAGAAGTAATGAATTCTCACATACTTGCAGATTCTTTCAAACCTGTCACGACACTCCAAATCCCCCTTTCGTTTTGCCACTTCTCCTCTGGCTCATTGTCTTTGTGATGACTACTATTATTACGATTTTCACCGACTGAAATTGGTTTTTGACACCTTGTTTTACGTTGATTTGTCATCCTCGTGCTGCCTACTCTCTACTCCTCTGAATTTGTCTGTCGAATTTTGCAAGACCCTGAAATGCAATATCATTTAGTCAATCGAATATTACAGTTTTTGGATCATTGTATTTTATTTTATTCCTTTAAGTTCCTTTCATGAAGTAAGAAATACAACAAACCAGAGTATCCAAAATAATCGGGGCTGTATGACGTCCATATTAAATAAAATAGCCCTTAAAATTAGCCAAAATACAAAGATAGTCTCACTGAATACTAAAAATATATATACATTGAAATAAGATTTTAAAAAAAGTATTAAAGTAGTGATCAAGAGAGAGATGAATTCGATAATTTGTTTATATACGTATTAATTTTAATAAGACTATTTGGAATAAGTGCTCGCATTTTTTTGATGTGTAACAACTTTCCTCTCGATTGCTGGAGATTTGTGGGAATGATTTCGTGAAAAGGGACGGAAATGCGTAACAGGAAGTTGGGGAAGCGTGTGCTATTCAGTGAAGTTCTGTTTTCTCCTTCATTCCGGAGGGCTCCGCCCCCATCCCCACCCCCTGCGGTCTAGGCCGTGGGATCTTTGTTTTTGTTTTCTCACTTAAGGATCAGAGATAGCTAAGTCCTTTAGGCAGAGACGTGTTTAGACAATGACGAAAGTGTTTTGATACCTGACTTCAATTGCTGCGTACAATTTAAACGACCGGGCCACAGAGCAGCTGGTGTTCCGATCTATCGTAAACAGAACAACTCACATGTTGTGGCTCGACATATGGATATTACTTATCGTCAAACAAGTGGACTGGGTATTGTTAGTCAAGATATTAGGGACATATGTGTGGCAGAATGCTTATTTGAAAATGGACAAAGTGATTCGGTGGACGTATACATTTCTCCGAATCAAACGGTTAACAAAATTAAAGATTTCCTGCATTTTGTACTTTTACCATATACCGAAGGTGGTTCTGCTCTTAAAAAAACTATCACTCGCTTCCATTATTTTGAGTTTTGATTTTAACGTTTTCAGTTTGCTAGAAGGCGAGCCACTCAATAGCTTTTTTAATGATGACTCAAACTCGAAATGAACACAATCGAAATATTTCAACTAACAGTGGTACTGTTATTGACGCTATTTTTCAACGGTTTTTAAATACTTTGAAAACACAATTATATATGTCATATTTTAGTTATCATAAATTATCATTACCGCTCTTCCCCAAATTGGACAAGAATAATTATTTTTGATAAAAAATTGCATTCTCCTTGTGTTAATTAAATAAAATTTTCATTAAAGATATAATTATTCCATTGAAAATTATTTCCAATCATACTCGATTCATTTTTTCAGGATTTAATTTGCTACTGCGAATTTACCACGGTAACATTTCAGATGTTACACATCGTATGCGACTACTGTAAGGCTCGTTTCTTTTTTTTTTTAAATGTATAATTTTTTATGGCAGCCCAGGTAAAAAACATTCTGGCTCCGAATCAACAAAAAACAATGCAAAATGAAGAAGAAAAAAATTATAAAGCAAGAAAAAGGAGCAATAAGCCAATAATAGCAATTAAGCGCCCTAGCTTAGTAATGAGCTAGCAAATTTCAACAATTTTAGGCCTCTACATTCCATTTTTATTTTTGTAAAAATTATTGGGAATAAATAAAAAAAACAGTTTGTGAATTAATTTAATAAAAATATTATAATAGATTCTAATTAGCATAATATCTACCTTCTTTGTTGTATGTTTAAAATTTCAAAATCTAAAAACAATAAAGTTTAAATATTGATAACAAAATTATGCATACATATATAATTTTAACTCAACATATCTATTTAGAATGTATTGAAAAAAATACGAATTATTACTTTCAGAAAAGTATTGAGCAGTAAAAAAAAATTTATTTTGAAAATTATGTAGAATCTCACAAAACAGCTACAAGCAGCGCACGTTTAGAATCATACATAAAAAAATTAAATCAGTAGCTTAAATTTAGCATTTTGAAAAATATTAAGTTAGTTAAGTGTAAAGGAAAGATGTACAAATTATGAAATTCAGCATGAAATATAGTACACACAATAATGAAATTATTCCTTGTTGTTTGTTAAAATGCTTCACAAATAAAAAAAAAATAATAAAAATGATTACATATTTAAACAGATAAATATAATATAAAATTCATTTCAAAGTTCATACAAATTTAATTTATTTTGAAATATTAAATAAACGTGGGCATTTAATGTTTCATATTTAATCTTTATTCACCTAATAAGAACAAAAATGCCGATGGCTGTTTTTTAGAATTAGAAATAAAAATGTTATATTCTCTTTTCACAAAGCATTGCTTCGTAAAAATACCGTAGGGATTTTCGAGATATTTTTAAGCGCTTTCTTTGAATTGTGGTTTATTCGTGTTAACTAATACGTATATAATAAAGAAACGTCTTTACAAACTAAATTAATGGCATAAAAAGCTTCATTTGGCTCAGTTTCAATAAAATTTTTCCGCTTATAAATTACTAAATGCTAGAAAAGAGCAAATTTTAAAAGGGAATGTTTTGCAAGATTCTTGGTCCTTTAAAGAAAACATTTACATTTTTCATTT
>BMAO01027682.1:0-31823 GCA_019973975.1 Trichonephila clavata | reverse complement strand
TCTTATTTAATTTTTCTTTTATTTATACCGCAAACGATTCCTATTTTTCGCTTAAGCAGACTTGGTGCTATTTGTAAAAAAAAGAATTGATTTATAATAGTTTTCCCAGTTGTTTTGATTTTTATACGTATATGTATTATGTAAAACAGTTTTTGTGCGAAATAGCACAAAAAACTAAAACATTTAATTTTTTTAAAAAATGATTAATGATGAAAGATTTTTAATTTTTAAAAATCAATATAGTGATTTTAAAAAATGCTACTCCTCACAATATCTGATGCACTCATGTGAAATTTTGTTTTATAAATATGTCAACTATGTGTAATCGTAGGTCAAATTTAAAAAGAACTGAAGTGGATTGATGCTTATAGTAATTGAATGCTTTTATTATTGGATTGATTATTGTAATTCGTGTTCTTGCTGTTAGTGTTTACCTTGCATTTGTAAGAATAATATGAATAATCTTGGCTTATACTGAATTATAAATTGAATAATATATTAAACTTACGCTTCTACATAAGCGGTAGATCGACTAGGTTATATCAAAGTTGGTATGGAGTTTTGTGATAACATGATTGAAATTCATAAAAGGCTTTTTTAAGAATGCTTGTTGAAAATTCTTCAAAAAAAAATGTATACATTCTAAATCTAACTATTTTTTAAAAAATAAGGAATGATTTGACTCAAAAATGCATACCAACTTTTTGTAATATGAATTAAGGGCAATAGTTAGAAAAAATATCAAATTACTAGACCCAACATAAAAAGCCTTAGCATTTAAAATTAAAGGAAAACTAGTGATTTGTTTTCTGAGATAAATCAATTTAAAGTTTTTATTTGCTATTGGGATACGAATAAAAAACGAGTATAAAAGGTTTCTATATTCTAGATTTTTTTTAAAAACATAAATTCTTTAAATTTTGTACGATAATAGCAAAATATATTATGAATAATTCAGGCAAAAAAAGAACAACATTTGATTGAATTTTTTCACTGATATCTTTCAATTTAATCGTATTGTGTACCCTTAATAATTTCATTTATTTAACAATAAAAAGTAAGAATTAAAAACTTCTAAAAATACTAAATATTATACATAAAACATGTGAGACAAAAAAAAATGAGTGTGAAACTACATTCAAGCTTCAGTTTTAGACGTACTCGAAACAAAAATCCTCACACAGAGAATATTTCTTTACTACTTATTTCAACTCTGCATGCTTAATGCATCATCTCCAGATATTTCTTTCTTGAAGACCATAAGCAATATGGCTAACGGCTTACCTCGATAATGACTTCATCAAAGGGTGTTACATTGCCGTAAATGATCCTTACCTGTTATTTAGACATTTTATCCGCAGTGCTCACGTAATGGCGATTCATCCTCTCTTGGGACGAGGAGGGGCCCCACTAAACGTGTTACTTAATGTGGATCTCATCTTTTAGTTGGCGAGTCCAAGCCTTTTCATTAAGAAGCCGCCACGCGATCCGTCATTTTTTGCTGCTTTACTTATTTTTAGAGGGAGGACGGTAACGCCCGTATTTAAGGACAGCACGGGACGCTAGATTTTAGTTGGAAATCGGTTCTCGGTGGAAAAGATTCACAAACCATTCCATTTGGATTGTTTCCTCGAAAGATTTCAGCTTGCAGAACTACCAGATGGTGGAGTTGGTATAAACTGTATGCAGGTTTTAAGAATATTTTACTGTATATCAAAAGTAATGTGAATAGTGAGCGTTTTTAAATGAGCAAAAGGAATGTAGTATTATTTAAAAGCAAGGACACAAAAAATTATTTTTGGAAAGGAAAATCTTTTTTTTTAATGCAAGCGTAAGATCAGAGATAACATAACGCATTTAAGAGCATATATTATATAAAAAAGTACACTTGTAGTGTATTTTTTGTGAGAAAAACAATTTTTAACGGTATCTGTAACAACTTTGATAACAGTGGTATGGAATTTTTAAAAGAGAGTTCTGAGTAAGAACAAATATATATTACCAGAAATACCTTTTTACATGCCTTTCACATTAACATACACTTTTCTGATGTTCGGGAAGATACAAATCACATCGATTTCTGTGTCACACAAGTTACTAAACTTTATATTTAAAAATTAGTTTGAATTATGAGATATTTAGATAAATAAATAATGGAAATTATAATGTACCACTTATTTGCACAAGTTAAAACTCACTTGTTTAATATAAATAAATTATTAACGAATAAAATCTAGCTTTACAAAATGCATATATATATATATATATATATTCTCTTTTACTTCATTGAAAACTAGTTAATAACCAAGTTTTACAAATGAAAATATTTTACAAAAGATAACGATGCATAAATAAACTTCTAGAAAAACTTCAGTCAAGTTCAATAAATAAAAAATGGATGCATATTTCAATAAATAAGTAAGTTGTGAGCGACTTCTATTTGAAGTAGTTCCATCACCGTCCTGCCTACCTAAGGGTGTGGGGGGGGGGGAACAAAGCATCACCAGAAACTTCCATAATAATTATTATTTTATTATTATTCAAGCACTCTAATCAACCACAAGTGAAAACTACAAGAGGAGACCTTAGGAGTGATATAAAGAGAGCAATCTACACTGAGTAAACAGGTACAAGTAATCTCTGTTTAATTTAATCTAATCCCAATCTATCCTTAGCTTATTAATTATCAATCCACTAATTTATTACAGTGGCAAACTCCGACCTAAACTCAAGTTGTGATAAGGAATTATATCTCACCTACGTATCACCGCAACAGTTCCTCTGCTCCTCCTATCTCATATTTACAAAAACTTTGACTTTATATAGTCAAACTTATTTACATATCAAGGTTTCTTCTTGAGGGATGGCTATGAATTAAAGCGTAAGCTAGCCCCAAAGTTTGCCCCAAGAGGATTATTCAGAAGGTCGCTTATAGATCCGTCACAAAGTTAATTTAAGAAAACAAAGTAAAATCATTTTCTTAGATCTAACCTTGGAAAAGCGGCTTAGATACGTTTAGTTTCGTGGCAAGAATAGGGGAACTAATACAAACTCATCAAAAAATTGCCACAATTTTTTTTTTCAATTTGATGTGTGATACGGGTAAGAGTTATATTCACTTCGCATAATAAAGCTGTATGAGGGCTATTGACGACGTACCTTCTAATTTTGAAACATGGTCAAGTGACGAGGACGACATCTGAGCTGATACTCCTCTCCTAACTTCCCCACAACACCAACGGGAGGACGTTTGAGAAAACGATATATTTAACGTGCATCGGCCACCTCTGCACTGCAAATCTACAGCGGTACTAGAACTCATGACATGCAGCTACGAGTCCCTGACTTTTGACCACTAGGCTACCTCCACCTTGATGTGGTGTAGGATCTTCAACACTCTAAAGCTAAGTTCTTACTCATTAGTTTTATTAGACAAAAATCGTGTCTTATGCATGAATGCAAAGGATAATGTTCTACGAAAGAAAGTTGAAACATTCTTGTAATCTTTGTGATCTCTTTTGGATATATTTAAATAGTGAATATATTAGACTAGAAATTCAACTTTAGTAATATTGGAGACTTTCTTTCATTAAATGAACATTTTCAATGTCCTACCATGAGGTAGTGTGGGAAATTAAGTGAGAGAGATACTAGCTAAAGTATTCTCCTCGTTACTTGAACGCGGCTTGAAATTACGAGCTTTTGTATTTCTATTTAAGAGAGAGCAATATCAAATCAAACCAATCAACCATATTTAAGGCTAGAGAAATGCATTTAAGACTAATGAAAAATACAGAACATATCCAATGAAAAATGTCATATCATAATTGTTTATGGGTACGTATGTTTGTATATATTATAATTATTAAATTGTGTATAAATTTTTTTTTAAATTTAAATACTTGGATATATTTATGTGTCTTTTTTTTACATTAAGAAAAGTTCAAGATTATTTGCATAACAATAAAGTGCATGTAGTGTGAGACATTTTCCACAGAAAAAAGAATTTAGTGTTTCAAATAAAAATGGAAAGTACCAAGAAATATGCTGCTCTCGTTGTATAGCAAAGTGAAGATGTGATATTAAAACTCTGATGAATTGAAATATTTCTTATTAAACAAAACCTTAAAATATCGCTATTTTAGATCTTGTTTTTAGACAATTTTTCAAAAAATAATAGAAGAATTTAATTATTTTGTCTCAATTTTTTTCATAATAGTTTACCGAATATTAACCTCTAAAACCAATATTTTTTTAAACCTGTAAATTTTTAGACCATTGTGCAGGAAGACGTCAGTTAGATGATGATTTCGATGTGTAAAGTCAAAAACTTGTATGAAAAGCCTAAAAACAAGATAATAAAATGTTTAGAAATTTACAGATGAAGCAATGGTATGTGTAAGTTCAACTTATTCTTTGCTGCAAATACGTTTTGCAAAATACAGAGCCTTCATGAAAATTTGATTGATATTTCTTTAAAAAAAGAAATTTATCAAAAAGACACAGAACATTCATAAAAAAGTAAATAATGTGAAATCAAAAACTATTACATATTAATTACATATATACCAAGACACATGTTTAGTTTCCCTTTGAGTAAATCCCGAAAATTTACATCAACAAGCTTTAAAATGAAAATATTGAAGTATCGATATCTGTTGCTGAGCAAATATATTCTTAACTGAAATTTTAATCTTACACCCAGTCGATATTTTTTTATAAAGCTATTTGTACGATTCTTTTATCCACTCTGACTTGCAATTCATACAAACAGACAAATGATCTAATGTTTATATACACTATTAAAAAACGATTGCAAATGTTTTTTTTTTTTCGTGATAAATATACGTAATCGAACTTTCTAATTTCCTTTATTCACAATAATTAAATGTACATAGTAAATATCTTTTGCATGCTTCGTTTTTTTTATTCATTAAAAGTCTTTTTAAAAATGAATAAAATATTTAAAAATGCCAACATCCTTTTCACAAATACTTAATAAAACAAATTCTAAATTCCCAATTAGTTCTTTCATAGCCAATGAAGAAATAGAAAAATATACTTGAATCCATATGAATTAAATACAACATACAAAATTTTATGAAAACCTGACTTGAAGTACGGGAATTATGGTATATTAATTTAAAATGATAGAATAAATTTATGTTTTGTTATAAATATTAATAAACTTAACTTCTTCGGAATTCCAGTATCATATAATATTATTTTTCAAATCGGCTGCATCTTCGTAATCAAGCATTTGCAGACACGGCAAATCCTCAAATGTTAGCCCCATTTCAGTAGTGGCACCATCTAGTGGTGACACTCGCTACTAAATCTGGATGCTTCAATGAATTTAATTAAAACTCTTGTCAGATGCTAAATGTTGAAGTGATTTATTTTTGCTGAGGGTACCAGAGCTGCATTGACACTCGTGGAATCTTTTACATGCCACGTAATCGACTCTATCCAGGACTGATCGCGCAACCTGGGCTTCGATATGGGCTCGCAACCCCTAAGTAACCGAAACCACGATAGCGTTCAGTATCAAGATCCTTAAAACAAAACCGTAAGTTAACTGAGTCGTGAATGTACATGTATAAAAAAAAGAAAATCACTTAAAATTTTTTGGAAAAAAAAAATAAGCAATTTAGATTATATTTAATATTATATATTGCTATAATATCAATTTAAAGTAATATTTAGAAACTTAATTGACCATCAAATTTTAGAAGAAGATTGCACTATATTTTTTATTTATCTTTAAATTTTGAATATGTTTCTTCAATTCCTACAATATATTTGCTCACTCTCTCAATATATTTATATATTTATCTTGTGTTCAAATTTTAATCGTTAATAAAATACTTTCTATTCCTCCAATCAAGTTCAAATAACTTTTTTATACTTGTAGTGGATGACACTTGATGTTAATACAGTTTTTTCAAATATTAATTCATTAATTAATTTAATTTAATTAATTACTGATTTTTGACGCCAACTTAAATTCGTCTCCATTGTTGTAACAATGTAACTATCAAAACAAATGTAACTATGGTTTTCAGCCAAATTAGCCAAACAGGGGGTGCATTGTTACAACAATGCAGACACACAAATCATGCGCTTTTTTTGTAATTCCTACTATTTTAGTTCACTCTCTCCCTATATATGCATATATATCTTGCTCAAATATTTTCAATCGTTAATAAAATACTTTCTATTCATCCCATCAAAGTAGTAATTGACTGAAAATTTTTTTTTATATTATTTGTTAAATAGTCATTTATTAGGAAGAGTATGTAAGTCTCATTTTAAAAAGTGAGGGAGCACATTTTCATCAATTCATTGTGTAAGTGAAATATTGATAAATAAAATTATGTAAATAATAATTTGAAAATTGTATATTAGGTAGAACATATATCAAATTGAATTAAAGCACAATGGTAACATACCATACATAACTATATCCATTTAAACATTACTGCAAATGGTTTCGGACACATTTTACTTTGTCGCAATATTTTTGTTTCAATCCTTCCAAAATGAAAACTAAAATATAAATTTAAATTTAAATGCGGGTGAAATTAGTGTAATATACCATAATTCGTTTCAATCATTTTTTTCAGTTTTTACAGCACAGCATTATCCACATATAACAAAAGATTTTCTCATATTTAACTGATTTAGTCAATATTTGCTTATTTTTTTAATAATGCCACAGAAATATTGATAATCATCTTAAAAAAAGATGGAATTACTTTAAATTCGATTATTCAAGGTCCGATTTTTTAATACAATCGAATAATTGTGTATAATTAATTAAACTAAACTCAGGGGAGCTACAGCCCATAAGTGCCACGGCCTACCATGACGTTCTCAGTTTTCATGGATTTGGGCACTGAGGTAAATGAGCAGATGTTTCGGTCAGTCTGACACGAAACCTCCAGTGTTTAGCTTCCAAACAAACTCGGTACTCATTTATCGACACATTAAAGTAATGAAAAGCTGAGTCGACTTAGCCCAGCCCCGAATTTGTGGCTTGGAAGCTTGAAACGCTACCACTCAGCCACTGGGCCTCTGTATATTTAATATCTTTTTGAAAATGTTTTTTTCAAAAATCAGAAACAATAATAATATCATATATTTAAATGCTTTTGACAGTTCATTTTAAAATCACAGATAAATATTTTTGCATTATATGCAAGTCTGAAACGAAATAATTGTGATAAGAGTTTATATGAATTAAATGAGGTTGTTTCAACTACAATCAGGAATATCTTGACATATTTATTCAAAGCTTTACATACAATGTTTTAGTACACTTCCTGCACATTCATGCAATTTTCAAATGTTTTTATTTTGGCTGTAACAGTTGTAAAAATATTAATTAGGCTTTATAAAAGTGCCAAAAAGAGATAATGTAACATTTTAACTATCTCTGAAACATTTTAATTGTATGCTCCAGATTGCTAAAATTGTATGTCTTTCTTTGTATGCCTCCAAATTGTTTCACTCAGTTTTCCCTCTAATAATGGAAATTGTACATAAACTATTCCACGTTCTCTGAAATATGACATAAAAAGACCGAAATATAAGCACACACAAATCTTTAAGTAGTATTTCCCCCACATTTACACAGCTTTGTATCTTCTTTTCAAGGTTAAATCTGATTTTAAATTAAGCTTATTTTATATGAAATTTTAATACCTTTTTATCCCAATATTTTAAATGTACAAATTTTTTTGACAGTAAACGACATTTGTAAGAATTCCCTTTCACGTTGTTATCTTAAATAAAAGGATTAAATTCTTCTTCTTTCAAATTGGCATTATAACCTTTTTGTAGACTTGAATTATTCAATCCAAGCTCTCGCTGTATGCTAAATAGTGCCGTGGCTTAATTTTGCCAAGAGTAGCAGAGCTAAATTGATAATTAAAAGATCTTTTACATGCCTTGTAATCGTATGATATGCATGACAAGGATTGCATCTAGAAAATCTATCAACTCCAGCCGGGCTCAAACCCACAACCTTAAGCTCACGATGCAGACACATACTCTTAAGCCACTGAGCCGACAAGATTAAATTTTCATGATGAGATGATTTTGTATCAAATATTGATTTCAACACACATTTTGGAACTTATTTTTGAGATTTTAGGGTATGAGTTTCTGGAAGTAAATTTATATGTAATCTTAGTCATAATCCCCCTACTAAAATTTAGTTTTTTCAATAAACGAATACGAGCATATTTTTTTTTCATATTTGTAATTGAAAAATTACACCTGAAGAGGTGCTCAAGGCTACGGCCACCGATTGGCGTACATCTAGCATCTTGCCATGATAAATTTCGTGGACTTGAATCTGACGCAGTCGATGTCAGGTGGCATGAGAAACGACGACAACAACAAGTTATTCAGTAATTATATTTTACACAGAGTTTTTTCGTTCCCTTAAAAAAGCAAGAATATTTACACAAAATACCTTTGGTAACACCTTACTTAATTCCTGTTCAAGTAACGTTCGCCTTAAGATAAAGGGGATAGTTTACGAAACTCTTACATCTATATTTTTAAGATACTCTGTAAAATGGACTATGATCTTCTAGAAAGAGTAAAAGTTATATAATGGTCAAAAAGTCAATTTCCAGCAAATCATTTTCGAACCTAAGAAGGGACAAAAATCTTTTATAAAAAAAAAAAAAAAAAAAAAAAAAAATTTTTATTTATATAATATATATATTGTGCATTTATGCAAGCTATTCTAGAGTACAAAGTGGGGTTTTTTTTGCAGAATTTTCTTTTAAAACTATAATATTAATAAAACATTTTGCGAGAAATAATAAAATAATGACTAAAGTAAACTCTTTGTACACTTAGTGGTTTTTTTTTTTAATTCATGTTTACTCACAGTTAATAAAATTAAAATCAGAAAAAAAATTGTAAAAATTTGTTTCATTTACATTTTGCACCTAAGAGACTTTTTAAGTTGATATACAATGTAAAAAAATGTAAATATTTTGCAATATAAACATAAGAAACGTATAATATTAAATAAGTTACACACCTACTCATTAAACTTAATATTTTGCATTAAAATTTACAAAATTATTCTTGTATATATTGCATATGTCAATTTAGAATAAATAAATAACTCAAAGCCTTACTTTTTTAATTCCATACTAAACAATTAAAACTTTATTATGTTTCAGGAGGGAATAGTTAAAATTTTCTGCAAACTGCTATCAAAACATTCTTTCACAGATAATTGTTGAATTTTATTAAGAATTTGCCAAAATGCTCTTGTATATTTTATATTTCTAAGTCATAATCTAATATAATATCCACTTCATATAATCTAATAAATTTCGTTCGATGGCTGGAAGCTTTCTTCAATTATTACAAAATTAAGTATTTTTTATCATTCCGTTTAGAAAGTTTTAATCACTTTTCTTTGCCTTTTACTTTAGTTGACTAAGGAAATAGAATTTAAGCTCTTAAAACATGTTAAAGAACCTAAAGCATTATTGAATTCTACGCAATCTTGTAAAAAATTGAAACTCAGTATTACGATAATGCAAATAGTGTTATCACATGCTGAAAAAGATTTAACTATTTATATAGTAACAGATCTGGGAATAGAAAATACTGTCTTTCTTCATTTCCAATTCTGAAGTTCGAAGAAACTTCAATTTTTAAATCCATTAAAGTTTAATTAGTTTAGGAAGATATATACGTAACACTTCTAAATAACTTTTTTTTAAAAATGTCTTTTTAATTTCCTTTTTTTAAATCAATCCAAAAATGTAATTTTGAGTCTCTTCTAAAGCAAATATATTTATTCTCCAAACAAAGTACTTCCACTCTGTTAAAAAATTCTCTTTTGAAAATTGTTTAATGAAACTGAGATTTGAAAAAAATATTACTGGAAACATGAAAAATTAAGGCACACACACACACGTTTATATATATATATATATATATATATAGAGAGGGAGGGAAAGATATATATATTTTGTCATAAATCTAAAGAATCAAAGCAATAAATAGGAATTTAACAAGAAAGCATAGGTCAAAAACAAGACAACCTCATTAGTTTAACAGCAAATATACTCTTAGACTTAGGAGCTAGTATTGTAGGAATAAACATAGTTTTAACCTTTAGCCAACCTTTTCCTGTATTTGGCTTTACTACTGGGCTCCAAAAAAAATAAAGTAAGCACCCTTATTATTAAAAACAATAATCACATTACAGGAGAATAAATAATACTTAAACTAAGTTACACACACAATGCCGTTTATCAATTAAAAATACCAAGACAAAAATAAATCTGCTTACCTAAGCCACAAAACGTAAGATTTAAATAATATAATATTTTAAAAGACAAATTAACAGTTCAACAAATCGTCATGATCTGAGATTCATACCTAAACGGCACTATAACAGCAGAACAGCAACGCATATGAGGACAAATTAAAATGAATAAAATCAAAGAAAAGTATACATATAATCAGATTTTAAATTAATAATCATTTCTCAAAAATGTCAATATATATATATATATGTAGACCTTAAATATTTTTTTACTATTCAAAGAAATAATTTATATAAATTAAAAACTTCAAAGTTCCAACTAAGTTAGGTTATGGATGTACTTTTAATTAATGATTTACCGTTCAGTCACATTGCGTATAACTTCGATTTACCTGATTATACCTTCTCTGTTTCCACGTCTCTCAGAGATCCTTCAATTTTGCTGGCAAATGTATCACGTCAACTCTTGTCAGCAACTTAATTATGGGCCGTTTCCCCAGGGCATTTCTAACTGATATCGTACTTTTCGATTTGCACCTATAATTTTCTCTCGCTCTCCATGTCTCTATGTCGCTTAAATCCGTCAGATAACGATCTGCTCTGGATGACATTTTGGAGCCTAAAATTACTTCCGAAAATCATTGTTAATTTTCAGAATCAAAATTGTAACATAACTTCCAGGAATGGTTTTGTTATAATTTGCAAAAGCTTAGCTTTCAAACACTAACGTAGCTAGTCCTGACTGGGTCCCAAATCAAAATTTTTTATGCTATCATTTTTTGAAAAAAATAAATAAAAAGGATCGCATTAATTAAGCATCTGAAAGTATGTAACATTTGTTACATGGGCCCCATCTTGGGGTCCCTGTAGCTAGGGGTCCCGGTAAAACTGATACGGATGACACGGAGGTAGCTAAGCCCCTCCTTTTAACATAACATTCTTTCCTTATATCTTATACAATGACAAGAAGACATTACTGAATGCATTACATTATGCCATTATGAAATTATATATTTATATGTTACCGTTAAAGTGTGAAATCCATTATTTCATAAAATAACTAGATATTTCGTGAAATAACTAGACAACTCAGTTAAAGCATATAAAATTATTGAATTATATTGTACAATTTATCTAGGTATTCTATAGAATAATTATTACTTTATCCTTAAAATATGAAAAACAGCACTTAAAAGTTCTTTGAAAAGGTTCTAGCTGCTTCAGGGAGGAGTTTTCCGAATAGAAACAAGATTTGGCTGAATAAAACAATTGCACTCTAAATATCAGTTCAGTATATGAAAGAGAGAATTAATTTCTATTGAAAAAGTTCCAAATATTGACACAAGGCTTCGATCTATTACAACAGCTCAAAGTTACGGTAATGGACAAGGATTTTAAAGTGCACGTGTAAAAAGAAAATGTGTAATGGTAAAAAGTGGACTTGTTTCAAAAATAATAAGCTGTCCAATCCAAAATGTCATCACAGCAATTCTTTCTCTGATATATAAATAATGAAAAGTAAAATAAAAGTATATCTGATAAAATTTAAATTAATATTCCCTAACATTTTTGTTTCAAAAAGTTTACACAATATTTTTTTATGAAACAACCATTTTTCTTCCCAGCATGTATTTTTGCTGATAATATTTAAATATAATGTGTTTTTGCTACATTCTTTTTCCCCTTTCTGTTTAACTAATGTTAGCAATATGAGCAATAATAAATTATATAATCTACTTTCCGTTATTATTTATCAATTATTCTTCCTCAAAAAAGATAAAATGTATTTTTCGGGAGATTTTAGCTATTATGATCAATAAATTTAGAAAATATCTTTGAAATTCTTTATTTTTTCCTTTAACGGCCTTTCCTTAGTTATTTCGTAGGATACCTATTTATTTTATAGAATACTTATATATTTCATAGAATACGAAGTTATGTCATAGAATAACTAGGTTAAGTATGAAATGTATCATCTATTATATACTTTAACTGATTTGCCCACTTATTTCATGAAATTGACTTTTGCTTTCAAAATCACATTGCAATAACCCGTTTCAATATTTGTGCAAAAAATGTCTGTGGATTAATTTCTGTTTTGCGTCGAATGAAACTATTCCTGTGTCATTTTTCAGACTTATAATAGTTTTAGCATTATTTGAAAGGTACGCCTATACTAAGAAGTTCATTTAAGCGGTGTCATTTAATAGGCTTGTTTTATAATACAAAAGAAACACACATTAAGTTATAAAAAAATTAAATTAAAGATCATGATTGAATAGTAATACCTGTTTCAATATTTCACATGAATGGAACAAAATAAATAAGTGATTCCAAAACAGGGGAGAAACATATACATTTGAATAAAATCAACATTTAACTGAAATCCAAAACGATCTAAGAATTAAAATATATTCTGAAAGGGAATTTTAAAGTAATTTTAGATGCATAGGCTGATACAAACAGGATTTTGTTCACAGAAAAAATATGGTAGAAATTCAACATCTAGTTACTAAAAACACAAACAGTTAAAGAAAAAATAAAGTGAAGAGATTTTAAAAGTGTCTTGAAAGTCGGTCATAAAAAGGTTTATATTTTATTCTTTTTTTTTAAAAAAGCGAATACTTTCGTAAAAATCGATAAGTTTTGGTTGACAAAGAAAAGAGAAATATTACCTTCATTTCCAAAAATGGGTTCTTGGCGCTTAGTAAACCGTGCATAACAGTATACAAACCTAATCGCTCGCTTCTATTATAAATGACTAAGTAGGTGCAACCGAAAATCTGATGAAAGAAACAGCATTAACAATCCTCGTTATGATTCTACTCGTATCACCGAAAGGATTGTTATGTTTATCTCTTCAGATTTATCACTGACTTTCTTAGAATTACATAGAGGATTACTTGCTATGAATCATTTTTCCCGGAAATAAGCTCCTGGAAATAAAAGGAAAATGCACCCTATATTTATATATATATATATAAATATAAATAAACGCAACTTCTTAAATTAACATGAAAAATCTTTCAGAAGCCATTTATCTTTTGGTCTCATAGTAGAAGAAACTAGCACAATACATAAGTGAGAGTATATATTATGAGCGATTTGACTTCTCGCAGTATTAATATTCAGTAATTAAGCATGAAAAAGAGGATAAAAAATTGAAAAATTATTACATTGGAAATAATAATGTAAACTATCTAGTTAAGTTAAGGTATCCGACTACCCTCAAATTGTGAATTTTACCAAAAATTGACAGACTTTTCTTATGATTTTATTTTATAGGCCATCTTCTTAGCTTTATAAAAATACGAAGTTTATTATTTTCCGTTCTTTGGAATAAAAACTACAAGTGTTTTAGTAGAAGCAGATGCCATCACTTTAAGCAAGTTATGTCATACTTTAAAACCCGTTTTACCCGAAATGTGTTTGTTTTTTTAAATGTTCAAGGAGCCAGCGATTGCTAAAAAAGTTTTGAAAATAATTAACTGAAATTTTTTGTGTATGTTCTGTATAATAGTAGAAGTGTTTTTACCTTCAGATTTATCAATCACTGTTTTATAACAAAATTTACAGTCCCTTATGTGAATATAAGCACTGTTTTTTTAAGCAATTTCATACAATAACTCAGAAAAAAGGTCTCTACTTTAAGTAAAAATTAAAATATATTTTATCCTGAAGTTATTTTAAAACTAAAGAACATAGAAACACATCAGAATTGAAAAATTGAAAAAATTTTGATAAACCTTCGGTACAGAATGGGCAGCGTTTATGTTATTTTTTGTCAATTTTTACCTATTTTAGTAATAATAATTTATTTTTCTCTTCTTAATTTTAGCATGTTTTTCTGAAAATGTACTAAACAAATCTAAAAACCACAAAAAGAATCATCATATCTCCATTTTTTTTAATAAAAAGTTGTCACAAGTAGTCAAATACTTTAAGGTATTTGATTATGTTTAGATCCGTAATCGCGCGTGAAAAAAAGTATAACTGATTTTTCTTCCATCAAATATGCTGCATTTTGATTAAAGCCTTACCAGACAAGACAAGTCCCCAAGTGTGACAGTTATTTCATTTCATTGGTGGCGCCATCTAGTAGCAGATCACGGCACCAAGTTTTTGACACTGGAATTTATTCAATTCATTCGTCGGATGCTAAATATTGCCGTGAGTACCAGAACCATACCTCCCAGTGGTATCTTTTACATGCCACAAAATCATAAGACATGCGTTCCAACGATTTTCGCATCCAGAAATCTATCGGTTACATCTGGAATCGAACCCACAACTTTGGGCTTAGGAGCCGGGTACGCTATCTTTAAGCCACCGAACCTACTTGTGTGTACCTTGAATTAGAACGTACATATAAAATTGTTTTAAGAATATATAATGACGGGAAAAAAATTTTAAATGCAATTTTTTTGCAAAAAAATCGAAGAAAGAATGCCATTTTTTCAAAATATTCCTATTTTATGAAAAATACTTATATAAAAAATTATATTTTGCCTGTGTATCGCTAAGACTTTTGTACAAAGCCTGAACTAAGATTTTTGAAATATGTATAATTTAGAAATAGTTTTATTTATATTTTATTATATATCAGAATGATGAAATTTTTACAAAAACACCGTTTATTATTTTAATTAATATAGTAACTTTTTTTAAAAATAATATTAATATTTCAAAGATTCTAGTTCAGGTTCGGTAGAGAAGTCTCAACTATATATAGACGAAATATTATTATAGAAGCATTTTCCATAAAAGGAGACTGTTTTGTGTATATGACATTTTTTTCTTCATTTTTTGCCAAAAGAACTGCATTTAAATAATTTTTTACTGTAATAATATTATTAAAACAATTTAACATATATATTCTAATTCAAACGAAAAATATTTCAAAAAAAAAAATTACTCACTTGTACTCTCTTGCAAAGTCACTACTCCGAACGTAATCAGATGCCTTAAATTTATTTACTGATAAAAATTTCAAAAAAGCTTGAATATTAATTGAAATTATAACAAGCGACACACAAAATATTTTAATATGAGTATTTCATGTTGTATTTATTATATAATTTGTAGAATTAAGCTTAACTTCTTTTTTTAATAACCATTTGTAGAATTATTGTTTATTGTATAAAAAGATAAATTATCACACTGTATCTTTTATATCAAACTAATGATTTCAATTTGTCTAATATAGATTAATAGTCAATTTTTTTTCGCATTTTCAAACTGCTTTCGATAAAAATTAGTAATCAAAACTTTTAGTTTTTCAGTCTTTCTTTCATGCTTCTAAAATTGTATTTTATGGATTTTAAGGGTATTATCTTATTTCTAAGTTAGGAATTTATGAAAATATGTATTTCCTTAAAATCAAAAGACTTGGTTCTAACTCACATTACTTTACTTGCAGTTTAATGAATTACTTATAGTTTATTAAAGGATTCTGATAAATATTGTGTTTAGTGTATTGAACGTCTATTAAAAATACAGAATTTTAAAAAATTAATACAGTAAGTACTTTTTGTCTCCAAAATTTAAAAAAAACACGCTGTTTTAAAAAACATTTAAATTATATTTAATGCGTAACATTTTTTTAAATTAAATTTTGTCTATTTTTGATGTAATGTAAAATTTCTTAGTTGTTTTGTTTAATTGTTCAAATATGTTCTAAGCTATCTTTTATTGCAGGAAAATACTTTTGAAAAGATGTCTTACTTGCTCTTAATTGCTGTAAAACTATTACAGTTTTACACTTCTATTATAATCAAAATTTACCATTTTAATAAACTATTTATTTAAAAAAAGTTTATTTAAAAACATTTTGTACAAAGGAAAAATTATAAAAAAACCTCAGAAGCTTGAAAAGTTTTGAAAATCTATATTCCAAAAATATTATTTTATTGAACTTTATTCAAAAATTACTCTTTTGGAATTTGAAAATATTAGTTTTAAATTCAAATTCCAGAATTCAAATGAAAAAAAAAGTAAAGAAGTCCAGAATAGTGGGAAAAATAGTCTTCCATCTCTATAAAACAAAAGTACAACAGAACAAAAAAAATACTTTGAAAAGGACTCCGTAATTTTTATCTACCAAAAAGAAAGAGAATAGTCTCCTAAATAGAAAATAAATGGAAGCTCCACGAATATAAAGAAGAAAAAAATTCACCATTAAAATAAATGGTTTTTTGGACTTGTTTTACTTTTATTACTCATTTTTTTAACCGTAAAGAAAGAACCAGTTAGGTTTGAAAAACATCGCTTGCATATTCGATGGAAAAGCAGATAGCTTTTGAGCCTGGGAAAATGTGCTAAATATAGGATTTTCCAGCTCCGAAGCATCTTTACTCTTGCAAAACTGCAATGCTATTCAGAACATATACCGCCATCTACCGGATGTTTTTGAAAGTAATATGGCATAGTTTCGCTTCGGGATTTGTGTTCCGATAGTAAAAATTTTTATTATTCTGTATGTGAAAGAAAATCAAGATATAATTGCTTAGTTTTTATATTCATTATTTTAAAATGGCTGATAAAATAAATTAAAATCAAGTTCTTTTTTTTTATCGGGAAATCAGTTAAATGATTTAAAAGGTACATAAAGAAAGTTTCAAACTCACATTAAAAAATTATTTTAAAGCATAATTACAGATTATTTTTCATTTAATAAAAATGATTTTTCTTCTTTTGAAAAAGTATTCCAAATTTAGTTTTAATTATAGAAATGATAAGTAGTAAAATAAAACACCATTTTTTTATTTTAAGAAGTATTTAGAAAGTTTTTATGCTTACCAGAAGAAAAAAAACAAATAAAATATTTTCTTAGATTCAAATAACTAAATATACTTCTTGGTATTTTCAATTATTGAAATTACTTCTTTCGGAATTTGTTTAATTTTTAAATGCTTTCACATTTCCTCGTACTAATAATTTAATAAAATAAAAGGCGCATCATAAGAAATAAATATTTCTTTTATTAAGAATAATTTTATGAATATTTTTACACTTCATGCATAATTATTTAAATGATTACTCATAAAGCATGTTTATCATGACATTCTTAAAAATTTTACAAATAATAGATGTTTATTAAAATTATTTTCTTTTTGTATTATATCATGAAAACAGAAAATAAAGTAATAGTATTAATAAATAACTAATTAAACTTTGAAACTATTTCGAACTACTAAAAAATATGAAGCTATTTTCTTTTTATACTTTTTATTCATAAATGTAGAATATATTTGGAATAAAAATTATAAATAAATTCATTTTAAGTAAAAATATAGTTCTTTTGATATTCGCGGATCCTTAAGACAAAAAAAAATTTTTAGACAGAAAATGGCCAAACGATAAATATTTAAACAAATTCTAAAACGAATTCTTAATTTGGAAAATTTTAATTTAAAACCCAAAAAATAAAGAAGTAAAATAATGCAGTACATATAAATAATTATAACAAAACTACAGTTATACGGTGATACAGTGTATACAGTAATGCAGTACACAGCGATACAGTAATTACAGCGATAGGTGGGACTGAGTGATAACCGCGTTCGTCGAATTCGCATAATTCAGGGTAGGATTTTGCCAATAAATACATATAAATTATTTTTAGTCGGGCAAGAGACGGAAGAAAATACTAATTTAGAAACAAAATGTGTAATAAAATCTTAGATAACACTAATACAAAATCGCAAACTGAAGTTATTTTGATGTAAAAAGTTTCATAAAATCCAACAACCTAGTTCTTCCCCAGCTCAAAGAATTTTTTTTTCTCTCTCAAACTTTCCTCATGGCATGCTAATATTTTTTTTATTCCTTGTTTTGTTGAAAAAATACGTTCTGTGTTTGAGTCTATATTTCCTAAAATTCGTAAACTTTTTCAATTAAACTGGGGCTTTCAGTTTAATTCCCAACCATCATTTTATATCTTCTGATTGAACAGTCTAAAGACAAATTCTTCAGTGTCTTGCCCTTTTTTCATGCATTTCTATGCGCTCCTGATTGTTGGAGTCCAGCAGTTCTTGAACGTCATCACTATCCACTTCTAAATGTTTCAGAGATGAAAGAGAAGGAAAAAAAGACACAGCGCTCAAAAAAGACGAATTGACGCGATTAGAAAATCGCGTAAGTCGGGATCAGGTAACTCGAGATATTACTGTATACAATACTTTAATGTTTAGGGATTTGAAATAAAATCTATAATTTAAATTTGAAAATCAAGAAAAAGTGTCCTACGTCATCCTTAAATATTTTTATAAAAACTATAGATAGAAATTTTAAAGAACTATATTTCCAGATTCCATTCATAATCAAGATATACCGCAGGACAAGTTACTTAATACACGACACAATGCTGCGGAGAACAAATTTTATCTGTGAGCACAAGATAAAAAGTTTTCTGTGCTCAAGCTCTTTAAAAAGAGCAGGAACAAAAATATTCTATAACGAAAATTTGACTTTATTCTAAACGTTTACATATTTTAAAGACACTATATAAATTTTACTTAAATAAAACACTAATGGTTTATTAATTTTATTAATTTTTGAGCAACATAGCTAGATTTATATAATTATTGTAATGTTATTATTAAAAAATGTAAAGGGTTCTTCTTCTTCAAAATAATCTATTTTGAGAAAATCAAATTGTTTTCACTTTCGATTACTTATTTTATATCATTTCATTAACTTCATATGATTAAGTCATCTTTATTGATTGAAAAAAAATTATATTTAAGGTTACTACTTAGTTATGCATATAATTAAATGTGTGTGTGTGTGTGTGTGTGTGTGTGTGTGTGTGTGTGTGTGTGTGTGTGTGTGTGTGTGTGTGTGTGTGTGTGTGTGTGTGTGTGTGTGTGTGTGTGTGTGTGTGTGTGTGTGTGTGTTGGTGGTGTTGCCAAAATTTTCCTACAAGAAAGATATGAGTAAACATTAAACAAAACTGAAAAAAATTGAAATTACAAGTTAGCCAGACAATAGATTTTAGAAATGATATATGAAAATTAAAAAAATAGAGTTAAATATAAAAATATGGATGCTACAGTATTATAAACATTACAAACTAAGGCTTATATATAAAATAATTTATATAAAAGTGGGGTTGAACATATTTTGTGGCCAGCCATCTTCTCTGTTAAAAATACTGAGCAAAAACCTATTGCAAATAATGGATAGAATATCTAAATCCATTACAAGAAAAAGGTTAACTTACTTAAAAATTGCATTCAAAAATGCAGAGCCCGTGCTGAATTTGATTACAATAAACAAGTTATTGCCAGTTTCTAGATCCAAATGCAAATTCAAAGCATGGAAATGGCTGAATAGTAGCACTTAGCAAAAGTATGAAAAGAATAGAAATAAAAAATTAAAAATTGTAAACATACTACCATTACCTTAGGGACACTAATTTGACATTTTAATAAAAAACTTCAGACATGTACGTTTCATTTAGAATTTGAATAAAAAACATGAAAGAATAATTTTCAAAAATTATTCATTTTAAAAATTATTAAGGTAAGTATTTGATCTTTTGAGAGAGAGAGAGAGAGAAATAAGGCATTTCAGAAAGCTATAATATCACCAAGTTCTGTTGAATACAGCTTACACAACTCTCTGCAACGAGCCCCTTGATTAAGAAAAGTGACGCTAACGGTACTTGAATGGATATTCGGCTTGTAAAATTTCAACATAGCAACCAATGATGAGTGTGAGACTAATTTACTGTGTAGCAACCACTGCTTTATTTCCCTCTGTTTACATCAATATACTTCAGTCACAATGAAATCCATAGAAGTTAAGAAAAGTTAATTATTTGACTTGCATTGGCATCGCTGTAGGCCTACATGATTGTTACTGACAAAGGATCTCACAGCTCTGTACTAGTTCCGATAATTCTTGGGATAGTACATCTTTTGTCTTGTCTCTTACGCCACACTACGTAAAAAGTGCATTTCTAATCATTGTTAAGTTCCTCTAGATTTTAACCACAGGGATATTAGAAGTAAAAGAAAATCAAATAATTTTCAGAGTTAGAAATAGTAAACTTTTTCCTCAACAGGAGAAATGTTTAAGAAATTTGCTCTTAATAATAATTAATGGAAATGATAATATTTTATTAAGATATACATGTTTAATATCTTAGTTATTAATAATTCTTCATTTTTGTCAAATATTATGTATTATTTCAAATTTACTTTTCAAATATTTTAAATATCCAATAGTATTTGGTATATCTTTAACTTATCTTTAACATTTGTACATTGATTAACTAATAACACTGCAAAATGCCCCCTTTTTTTAAAGTTGTAAATAAAATTTTAATACTTTTAATTTCTGATATAATCTGAATTAAATATTATATAAAGAGTATAATTAAAGAAATTAGAATATTAATGATACAAATATGTAATTATAAAAGCTAGCAGTATAATGTTTAAACCCTTATTAAAATGGATTAAGGAAAATAATAATTAAATAAATAATAAAGAAAATAATTAATAATATGAAAAAATGAAAAGAATTAATAATGTTTAAAAAATTAACAGAAAAGAAAATTATTTTGTTTTGACTTTTGTTTGACATTTGTAGCAAAAACATATCGTGTTGATTATTATTGGAAAAGTTTTGAACTGAAATGCGATTAATAGTTTTATACTAATAAAATTCAAAGCACTTATATCATAAATGTAAGCAAACCTCCATGCGATTCTGTTTTTAACAATCAAAGATATCCTTATTTGTGAAATAAATTTTGGAGTTATATTAAAAAAAGAGTATTTAAATATATTTTTTTTGATGTTACCGTACTTTAAGAAAATTATAAAAAATTGTTAAAGTTTACATTGTATTAAAGAAAACATCTGTATTTCTTAGAAAAAAAGTTATTTAAATATTCATCTACTGATCTCCCTTTCTTTTTTAAGTATGCATTGGGGCTCTAAATCATAAGTTTTAAGTACGCTATCCGTAAAATTTTTAATAAGTGAAACTGAATAATTTTATTTATTTATAGTGTTCTTCCAATTTTTATCACAGAAAATGATTATTTTTTACGAGAAAACGTATAAAAAGTATCTAAGTGCAAATAATCAAATAAAGGGACTTTTAGATTAAACAAAAAGAAACCTGAATGAAATACTTTGAACATTATTGTAATTAATGTTAACATTTTCATTATTATTTCAAAACTTAACAATTCTTATGTTTTATTTCCTTACCTTGGTTTTAATAATGAGCAAAGATATTATCTAGAGTGGTTAAAAGTTTTACCTTCCTAAATAAACTCATATTTTATAATTTAGATTTCTAAATTTTATTTTTAAAAAAATAATGTATTGTTTGATTGTTGATAAAATTCTCTTGAAAGGATAATTATAGTTCCGAAAAGTGCCTTTTGAAATTCAATGCACTTATTAAGGGTAAGTGCTTTTATATAAAATTAAAAGAGGGGAAGAAAAGATTTTTGCTTTGAAATTCTTCTGTAACATTTGAAGATACAGTGCTTTATATTCCATGATTATTGTAAATAATTTAATTTAATTCATCCATCGAATAGTTGTTTCTAGGAAAACACACTCAGCCTAATAACTCATTGAAAACAAAGTAATTATTAAACACACCATTCATGCATTAAAAATCAACAAAGTAATGCGTTTCATAGAAATTAGTTCATGAAAATAGTTAAATTTGAGAGATATTAATTTGAATCAAATAAAACGTTATGCTTTTTTCTACCTATTCTATATTATTTAAGTATCAGACTGTTACAGGATTATTAAACAATCATATTTTTCAATGGATTATCGATATTGAATTGATTATGACTTAACACAGTACTTTTCAAAACTTTCAATATTTGCGACCCAATTTTTAATCATAATTTCCATCACCCCCTCCAATGTATTGAACAATGTATTGAATGAAATAAAAATGCACTTCGACGTAAAGCTACTAAACCACTTCAATTATAAACCTCACAAAAAAACAAGATAAGTATTAAATTTTGTATATAATTTTATGATATGCCCATGAGTGGCACTAGTGATTATTAAACTTATTTTTAATTTAGTATTGATAAATTAATTACCAAAATCCTTGTGCAGTACCGATGCATTTATAAGCATATTATATCAGTTTAAAATATGCATTTAATTTTTATTATGTCCGGAATGTATTTGTTTTGCTTCCTTTCAATAAACTAATACTTATTTTAAATTCTTTGTTTTAGATTTTTCAATATATGCTCGTGCCCTACATATAGGAATATCCCACCCCCTACGGGGTCACGCCCTACAGTTTGAGAAATACCGACTTAACATATAATTTTGGCATTTTTTGCTTTTTGTTTGGCGTTTATATTTTTTGCACCTGTAATGGTTCGTCAATCTTTTGAAAAAAAAAAACATCCTCTTTTTTACAAAAAGGAAAATTCTTGCACAATTATTGCTTAGAATATTTAGCATTTTTGACACTTAAAACGTTATCTTAGTATTAAAAAACTAACTCGAATCAAAAAGAAATAAACAACGTCTATTTTTTGTTGCGGCAATATTTAGCATCCAACAAGAGCTTGAATTGAATAAATTAAAACGTCAAAATTTGGTAGGGGGAGCCACCACAAGATGGTGCCATTAATGAAATGGTTCTTACGCTTGGGGACTTTCCGTGTCTAGAAATGTTAAACTGTCAAAAAACATTTGGAAAAAAAACCCAGCATCTAACTGAAAATAGCGATAACTGTAAGCACTGTTATTAATCATATGTAATCTGAACAATTATGTTTAATCTGTATACATCTCGAAGCATCTTTCAGAACTCATTAACATGCTAAACATTTGATTATTATATTGTTCCCTTTTTCATCTCTGATTAATTCTCTTACTCTGTCGCAGTACCTCTTCTTCATGTTGGTTGATACGAAAATCGTGTTCATTATTGGGATTCCTGTAGGGAGCACTATAGACACGCATGGGTTCAGGAACCATTGAATAAAGCTCGAATTGATCACCAACAAGAAATTGCAATAATTTACTTTTAATATATCAAATCTTGAAAAGGATTACGCTATACGCAGACAAAACAAGCTAAAAGGTAAAAATAAATTTTGGACTTTTCTAAGCGAAATGCAACCCCAATTAAAGAAAATGTCTACAATCTTGAACTATAAAAGTTGATTAGAGAACTATAGCTTTGGCATGAATCAATGTGGCATTATTATCCAGAATTATCTAAAAATCTCTCTATTCCTCTGTATGATCTACCGAATTGACTATTTATATATTAGTTGGTAGTGACGTTCACTTGTAATAAGACGTTGTTAAAGCCTCAAGTGTCAATTTGACTGGAAGGAGGAAACCTGAGTTATAGAGAGGATAGACATCAGGGATAGTCAATAGTTGCTACGCTTCTCAATACTCTATCACTAGCAGAGATATACATTAATTTGGCTCGCAGTATCATTGTGAAACGGAAGATATCGGAAGGCAGCTTATATATATATATATATATAGTAACATAAAATGAAAGAAATACATGGCATAATAAAATTGATAATACCAAATTATATCACTAACGAAGCTAAAAAATTTAAACCAGATTTCAAGAAACACAACTTTAAAAATGATGGAAAAGTCTATTGTAGAAGAATTAACTAAGCGTATTGTATAACATGGAACAGAATTAGAACTTTAAAATGTAAGAAACCAAAAGAGTCAATAAACTAAAATGAAGACCTATTATGATTTCTAAAGCTGTTACTGAATTAGGACCAGCAAAATTAGGGTTAAATATATTTTATGGATCCAACCTTCCCCCGTTCAGCAGAAATTATATACATAACAGGAAAACATACCCATATTGAAAAGTTAGGCCTAAAACCAACCACGTGTAATTTGCAACCAAAAGAAAAATAAAATAAAAATATATATATATATATATTATATATATATATATTATATATAGTAATATATATATATATAATATAGTATATATATATATATATATATATATAGTTAATATATATATATATATAAGTATTCTTAGATTTAATTTACATATCATTGACAACAAACTATATAGCAATATTTATGATAAAAGGGATGCATTTAACTTTAATGTTATAAAGATCCCAAACTTCAATAGTTGCATACACATATCAATATTTAGAAACATAATTATAAATTTCTTGATGAGAAATAATAATTTAAACTACACATAATATTGATAAGTTCAAGAACATTCAGAAATTTTTATTTAATTGCATACAGAGTGATTATCCCATCAACTTCTTGAAATCATACATAGATCAAAAACATTTCTTAAAAAACTTTTTAAACTCATAAAAATTGGCAACTTGTGACAGATTCCACGATAGGTTTGCGAAATGCACAGATCCACCAACACAACATTACGTCCACAAAGTCAGCGTGTTAGTGGTCCAGCTGTGAAGAATATGTTCATTCCACACACAGGTTGCATTTTGATACACACACATACCAACGTTTACACGACTATACTTTAAAATTATTAGTGACCAACCCCAAATTTCTATGACCAATCAAAAAACTTTTTGAATGCAATCTGGCTTTCATCTAATATTACATATTTAAACTCGAAAGTAAGAATGTAAGAATATTGATGTTTTGGTTATAGCGTGCATTAGTGGGAGTGATGAATAATGTAGGAGTTGTGATTGATGTAGGAGAAATGAAAAATTCTTGAGAAATTGGAATACCGTTCGTTCATCGATTTCATTTATTAATAAAATAATTTGAGGTGAATTTTTTTTTTTTTTTTTTTTATTTTTTTTTTTTTGTAATCTGTTTTGATGTTGAAAAGAATTTAATTTTTGTATGTATTACACTCTGTTTTGAATTTTCAAACTTTTAAGGTTTTTTACATTCTATAGCCATTTCAAGATCGGTGCATTTTCTTTGTTTTTTTAATGGTTGTTTTATTTTGCACTAAGGTGTTTTTGCATTTTAACATTTTTTATGTTATATCTTTCAGAATGCAATGGCGAATTGTTTAATTTTTTTAGTATTAAAAGAGAAATATTTTTTAATTTTAAATTTTAAAAGAAAAGTTTATTTAAATTTTAAATTTTAATTTTAATTTTTGTGAATTTGGATATTTCCAGATTAGTTTACCAAGTTTGCAATAGGGGGAAGGTTGGCGCCATCAAACTAGTTTAACCCCACTTATCGGTCCTAAGTCCGAGGTTGCACTTGGATATTTTATAATTTTTATCTTATACAATTTTAATTTCGCTTGAAAACGTTGATATTCATTATTTTTATTCGCCATTGAAATTTTGAAATATGATGTTGTACTCTAGGTTTAATATGATTTGAATATTTGCTTGGTTATATTAGTGTGAGGTATTTTTGGATATATTTAAATATATATATATATATATATAGTCACTTTACATCTCAGAAAAGGTACAGATTATTACGCATACACACTGCGGCAAAATAAGTTTTAAGACACGTGCCAGAACGCAGTCTGTAATGGCACCATGAGTGCAAATGTCCATGGTCTGCTGACACACTGCCAAACAAGTTGTGCGCATTTCGTCAAGTTGTTGAAAAAAAAACAAGCGCTCATTACAGAAGTAAATTTTTTTCATGTTGATTTTTTAAAAATGGAGAAAAGAGCTGTGATTAAATTTAACACAAAACAATGGTAAAAGTACTTCAGAAACATAACAACTCATAAAACAAGTTTACGGTGACTGTTTGTATAAGTAGATAAAATTTTTTTGTGTGGTACAAACGTTTTTTGGATGGAAAGAGTCATGGCAGAAGAAGCCAGACCGCAAGCCAAAAAAACAAGGAAAATTTCATCCAAAATCAAAACAATGCGTACAACATTCTTCGATGCTAGGGATATTATCTACAAAGAATTCGTTCCAACTCAACAAACAATTACAGATCAGTACTACTCAGCTGTTTTAAAGCATTTGATGGCCAGAATTCGTCACATTCGTCCAGAATATCGTATTGAAAGCAGTTAGTGTTTGTTACACGACAATGCACCTAGTCACATTTCCTTTGTTGTTCATCGATTTTTGGCAAAAAAAACAATGCCTGTGTGTTGAACCATTCACCGTATTCACTTGATTTAGTATCCTGTGACTTCTCCTTATTTCCAAAACTTAAAATGAAAGTAAAAGGGCGTTATTTTGACGATATTTGGACCTTACAAGTAGCTTCGACGCATGCTTTGCAGGCTATTCCATAAAGGGATTTATAAAAGGCATTCGATTCCTTAATGAATCGCTGTAACAAGTTCATTGAAGCCGAAGGGTCTTATTTTGAATAAAAAACCAAAACAGGAATTCATTTCTTGTTTTTATTTCTTTTTACGGACACAGTCTTAAAACTTATTTGCCGCACTGTGTAAATCAATAAAAATAAATTAATTAAAATAGTGGTACTTTTATTCAATTTATTTATTATGCTGACTCCATTTCTATAGCTTCAAATACATTTAATTTTAGAATGAGTTAAATGGGACAAAATATATTCCTCTTTTTCTACAATTTTTATATCAGTAGTGAGATTGCTTGTTGAAATTTTCCTCACAGTCTGCAAGTTTATGTCAGCTAATTGGCATCTATATTTACTCCTGTTGATCTTCATGCAAGAAAAACTTTACTGACTTCACTCAAATGTAACTAACATTGTCTGTGTCTTTGGTTTTCTGACTGCCTTAGGGGCCACAAAAGTACTCTTTGTTGACCACATGCGTCCCGTGGTCAGCTATTTGCTTACATAATTAATCACATATGTATTCAAAGTAACTAATATTTAAGAATAAGTTATTTCATTATTCTATAAAATATGAAAATTTACTTTTTTTACAGTAATAAGTAACAGATTAGTTTAATGCGAAGAAACAACTAGGTGTCACATCATAGGTGCAGCTAGTCTTGAGGGGTCCCCGTATCAAAATTAATTGGAGGCTCTTTTTTGAGGTCCCTTGACACTTTACAATTTTTTGCTTGTGCTTGTAGCTTAGGGGCCCCATATTGTTAATAAGACTGATACGATGGTAGGTACGCCCTATGTCCCATTATAACTATAGAATCATTTTGAAATAATTTTTGTAATTTAAAAGTCCAATAATTTTAATAAATTATTTCTAAATTTATCGCGTTTTACTGAATGTCAATTTTAATAAAATAATGATATTTTTAAATAAAATATTCAGCAAGCTTTAAATTTAAAACATATTTTTGTTTTATATTTTTATATATAGCTACCGTTTCTAAAAATATCTACCGAGCAAAGCGCAATCCATCCCAGAGTTTAAAGTGAGCTTACTTTTAATACCGTTCTTTCAATGCATTATGCTATTCTTTACACCTCCGCAAGCTCTAAAATCTCTAAAAAAAGTGAGGGAGGAGGAGTATGATCTGGGAAATAGAGTGAATTCATAAAAGACTTTTCTCGCCGAGCTGCGTTCGGAGATTTCGGAATGAAAAGAACTCTTATCTTTATTCTGCAATGGTAGTATCAAACGGGTTTTCGATAGCCGAAAAGAGATAAATTTTTTTCTGGATACATTTTACGCCAATAAAAAAAGATCCAAGACCTCTTAAAATAGCATTGGTTTCTTTTTTTCATCTGTATTTTTTTAAGTTAAGCTTCCATTCGCAGAAAGAAAAAGATTTTTTAGTGTTTGTGGTTAATTTTCAACAATTTAGGGTTTCATAAAAGTTTGACATTTAGTTACAGTTTTCAAAAGTCTTCTGCCAAATACTTCAAAATTTTCAGGAGCAAAAAATAACTGCTATCCATTAGGATTTTTGCATATTCTTAAATAAAAATAAATATTTTAGAAAGCCCGTTAGGCATATTTATTTAAATATATAAAACTTGAATAAAATAACCTCGAAAATTTATTTTATAATTTTGCTATTCAATGAAATTTTTATATTTTTTATTTGAACAACCCACACCTTCCTAAGCTTTCTTTTTATGAACATTTCTCTCTCTCTCTCTCTCTCTCTCTCTGTGTGTGTGTGTGTGTGTGTGTGTGTGTGTGTGTGTGTGTTGTGTGTGTGTGTGTGTGTGTGTGTGTGTGTGTGTGTGTGTGTGGTGTGTGTGTGTGTGAACGTGGTGCGTGGTGTGTGGCAGCAAAAGATATGAAAGCACAAATAAATTGAATAACATTGCTCTTATTTTGATTAACTTTTATACATTGATTTTTATGGTACAATTTAAAGTTAACTAATGAATGCAATAATTTTAAAAAGGTATGGCTTTCCGGTATCCTCTTCTTCCACAATGGACCATCGAGCTCAAGCAATTGCCCACCTTTGGTCTAAAATAAACCAAGAATTCACCAAGAGAATAGATGTATATCTTGAAAGATAGGTTGTCTAAACTCTAAGTAAATTACAAAACTGTATAAAAGAGATCAAAATAAAAAAAAAAAATTTTTAAACCTGAAATTCTCCAAAACTAGTGGTTCCTTTTCAAAAAACAAACTATTTAGAAGATCAGAAACAGATTGAAAGTTATTCGCTTGAAGGGAATTCTAAGTAAGTGGAACTGTGTTGTCAAAAACAGAGAAGACTGTTCCACATTGTAATAAGAATAAAGAAAGACAAAAATCCTTTTTTTCCCTTTTGTCAGAAATTTTGTCGTGTGAAAACAATACATAAAATGACATTAAATGATATTATATAGTGTACTATCATTTTTGCATTCCAGTAATATAATTTGCACCTTCTCTAAAGCTTTACTAGCAGGTCAAATGTATGTATAAATCAATAAAACAAATACCATTCCATATGTTGTCCTTTTGGCTTCAGTTTCGTGGGTGGAAAAATTATACTCTACTACGCGTTATCACCCAAAAAAGCATTATATAGCTCGAAGCAAAATTCAGGATCTTTAGGGACACTTCGTAATTTTTACAAGATCCCCTACCGATGACGATCGATGTATTTTAAGTAGCGCATACTGAAAGTCGGAAGGGTATAACGGAAAATGATGCATTTTCTGGAAGATTGCACTCTTCCTCTCCCCTCCAAAACAGTAGCTTTTCAACAGGTGGAAGTTTCGACCGTTGCGGATCAGGGGTGCTTTTTTACTTTTCTTCGTGGGCATCTCAACCCCTTCGATCTCTCACCACCAAAGATCGAATTGTTTTTTTAGTTCTGTAGCGCAGCTCTAGTCCCATAGCTTTAAGAAGTTACGCACTTCTATCTATACATGTGGTAAAAAGTGGATGTTCTATTTATTCTTTTTCTATTAAAGATATATATATTTATGAGAGATTTAAAACGTAGTGGTTTTTTCTGCTTCCAAAAAAAAAAAACCAGTAACGTTATTGATTTTTTATAAAAGAAAAACTTCACTCTTCTCTAAAGGTGAAAGCTACCTCTTTATGGCTATGTAGGATCAAATAGGGGATAGATAAGATCAAAAAGCTTCAAATATTTTTTAATTTAAAAATATATCAGCCAACAATATTGATTTCATTTTTTTCTTTCACAATATACAAAAGTATATAAATACATCAAAATGGGATATTTTAAAGCATTTTTCTTTTTCTTTCAGTTCTGCTTGAACAATCAAATGAAATATATTGTTTATTCAAGGAATACAGTAGAGTTATGGGTTTTGAATGGAAAAATAATAATCTTCAATAATTTCTTATCAAACTACACTCCTTTCTTAAATAACAGGATTGATATGGAAAACATTTTTTTTCAAAAGTGAAAAATATCCCAATAACTCACTATTAATATCATAATCTTACCTTTCAAACATATGGAACTAAATGTCATAGAATATTTATGGATATTATTGGGATTTTTCGTATAAATTAATAACAATAAATGTATATTTCGTATTTCATCTTCAGTCTTTTATTACAGAATTATATTTTAATTAAATATACTTATTTAAAACAAAGGACCACATAGTTATTGAACATATCTAAATTTCTAGCGTCCTGTAGATTACATTACAAATAAATGTATAAGCTATAACCCATAAAAATGTAATCATTTCTTATAAGTGTAAAAATTTTCATCTGTCAGTTTTTATTCTTTAATGTTAGACAGAAAACAATGATAGTAATTAAAAATCCAAGATACTTGAAGTCCCAAGGATCATGAAATACCTTCCAATGTCGTATGAGACTACCTTACAAAGTGTAGCGATTCAATGAGGCATTGGCTAAACAAATCATCTGGAGTGATAGGAAAAAATATTCATCCTGCTGGATATGTGCATGATTATGAAAATACTGAGGTTGTTGGAATTTATGAAAGAATGGAAATTTCAATTATATATATCTCACATATGTTTAATGAAATTCATATCTAAGGATCTTAGAGGCCAAATTATTCTCTAACACTGTCCAAAATATCCCCCCCCCAAAAAAAAACAATCGCGAATAATTTTAGCTCATGGCATATTTTTATCGTGGAACTTTTGTTTGGTTACATTAAGTCAATTAAGGGATTCAAATGAACTCCATGTAGACAAACATAACCATTTCTTGTCAATGATTGCTTCAGTTTGACCAGAAGACTCACCCCATGTCATTTAAAAACAGCCCACATAAAACCACTACGAGCTCGCACATTACCTTGTTGACAGCTTGGATCATCGGGCTTGAGGAGTCTGCTTAGCACTCATACTCTTCAAAAATTCTTAGCTACTGGAGTCATGACTCATATGATCAAATATTTTTACAGTCGTATATAAACCATTTGATATACTCACAAGTCTAGAACAGTCGTCATAGCCATGAAATGCCGATAGTAAAAACACTTCAGTTTTCTGCTTCTATACAACTGTAAATATTTCGCCAACTTCAAATATAACTGTAAAATCTTCACAGACACTTCTGCCAAACATCCTATAATGATCGATGATGATAACTGTTCCGGTGTCGTTTTACTGGAAATGCTGTATATTCTAATACTGTATATTATATCGCTGATCTTGGTTATTCAAGAAATGCGATCGAAATGCGAAATTATATATTCTTGGCTTACTCTTGGCATTGTAGATAGAGGAATAATGTATACCCCAAAAATTATGAAAATTTATGAATTATTTTTTTGCTTCATACGTCTAACCCTAATTGGAATTCTACATTCAAAATCTTTCAATACTCGTTTTATGACCATAATCAGTCTAAAAATTTTCCTAGAGTAACTTCAATACAAGTGAATGTCCTGACAGTGTACTGCAATTTTATGTATTTTCTATACAATGCAACTGATATCTATATATTTTGCATATCACTATCTTATGAATTTTGTAATTTCAATATAAATATACGTATATGCTTCTGCCATTCTGTACCATTCTTACAATCATTAAATCCTCATTCAATAATTCAAATAAGACATTATTCAATTCAAGTTTAAATAGTGTGTGTGTGTTGTGTTGTGTGTGTGTGTGTGTGTGTGTTGTGTGTGTGTGTGTGTGTGTGTGTGTGTGTGTGTGTGTGTGTGTGTGTGTGT
>BMAO01027681.1:0-14721 GCA_019973975.1 Trichonephila clavata | reverse complement strand
TAATGGCAGTCTCATTATTTTGTTAGAATAACCATTTGTACTTTTAGGAATGTAAGTCATTGATATATAATATCCTTATCATGATCTTTTTTCATACTTTGCCTAAATAGCTTTAGGCATTCTATAGAATGCCTAGGCAAAGTATGTAATAGACCTCATATTTCATACTTTGCCAGAAAACGTCCAGCATTGTATAGAATGCCGGCATTTCATGCTTTGTATGTAACATATATATTAAATCGCTTCACACTCCAACACCGTCCAACCGATCACTATGAAAATTGGCATGCATATGTATTTTTTGTAGAGAAGGTTTTTGTGCTATCCTCTTTGTTGCAGCTCCCCACCAGGTGGCACTTCAGAGTATCAACTTCTGCACCATTCAATCAATCGCCAACGGAGTTGCCAAAAAGAATGCCCACTTGGCTCTATCACCAACATTTCGATGTTTCCATTGAATCGCCATTATAATGTAAGAAACGGCGTTGCTTGCGAATATTATAATTTTAACATTTAATAAATACAACAGAAAGTTTATTAACATATTACACATCCAGATATAAATTATTTACATTATTGTAAGAGTTCATTACACAAAATTTGTAACAATGTGTTACTTTCGCTCAACAGAAATTAGCTTAGGAAGATGTTTTCAAAAACTGACCCACAAGAGAGTTATGAGGTGTTATAAATTTTAAAAAATCTTTTTCATCAGCTATTAGACTTTTAAACTTAAAATTTAACATATATGGATTTCTTTTTTTGAGCTGAGATATGCAAAAAGTTTTTTTTTTGTTTAATTTGCAATTCACGTAAAATTAACACATTAAAAACTTCTTTATCCTTCAATCTGTATTGTCTAATTTCTTTAATTCACCCATGCGAAGAACGGGTGTACCAGCTAGTTTTATATAAAGCAAAACGGATAAATTTGCTAAATTTATAAAGTGTGTAACACTGTTTGAACAGCTCGTTTACATTTGAACATTCAAGTAACACACGATCATAGTTCACTAAATTTATCTACTATAAAAAGTAAGATAAAAAAAGCACATCATATGAACCTGAATAGTTATTTTTATATAAAAAGAGCATAAAAGAGAAATTCACGCTAGATTAATTCTAAGCAAACATATTTCTAGAAGTCTGCTCACCATGATGAAGTTTATTTCCTCTACAACGAGTTACGATTACACAAATTTACATACAAGATTGATATTACTCATAAAACTTAAAGATAATTGAAAGCCAAAAAACACCATTCAACTAGCTCTACTAGTTTCGCATATGCTATTTACAATCACGGCACGAAAACTATTTAACTTACGTTAATTTACAGCTGATTTCACTCAAATGAATCTGGCATTTTCGCGAGCTGAAAGCTTACGATAAGACCATTCGTGATTTAGTATACATTAAATATTTCTTGTAAGAGACAAGGCAGAATTTTATCTATGATATTGTTTAAACATATTGAATCTATCAAGACTTTCTTCTTCCATTTTGATTATCATGATTTAGAAGTATAGCTTAAAATGTGGATAGTATTAAATTAAATTTCGATAAAATTATATATATATATATATAAAATAAATATATTTCATTCCTAAAACAATAAAAATTGTAAGTTTGACGTATTAAATTTTGTGAGAAATTTTTTCACTTTCTCTTTTTTAATATTTATTTAACGGTATTTGTGACATCAAATTAAAATTCAACAAATACATTTAAATGAATAATTTTAATAAAGGAAATGATAGTATTTAATAAAAAATTACTTGCTAAAATATTCTAATTAAAAACAAAGGTGCAAATTAGAAAAGTAAATAAGTGTTTAAATTTTATTTAGCCTAATCTTACTCAGTCAAATTGTTTTCCATTCATTAGGCATTTAAAGTTTTTGGTGAGGTGATATTACTTTAAAATATTAATTGTTTCTTACAAATGGCTGAAGTATACGTTTTTCCTCCAATTCATTTATTTTACACCTAAATAAAAATGACCATTAATTCCGTAATATTGATATCGGCTAATCTGTAAAAGCATATTTTCTATTCTTTCGTTATTAACGCTTTAAATGCATTCGGCGTATTTTTCCGCCTCACTCAGCAGCTGCGTTAAATATCATTGGCGTATGTATCCGCCCTGCCAAAGTACAATTCTCTGCATTGTGCTGCTATGTTCAAAACGTCCCATGGTGTTGGAAAAATTAAAATGATAGTTTCAGCGTATGCAAAGAATTTACTTATTTCGGAGGAGAGTTGGGGGGGGAATAAAAAGGGTATATTCCAGAAACGATGAAACTCATAGCTAATCACTATTACTTGTTGTCTCGTTTGAATGATTCATGCTTTTTTATACTTTCTTTTCACTCACTTTCGAAGAAAATTCCATTGAGAAAATGTGTTGCTTGTTCAAGGCAAAATATTCGCCGTGAATCCAGCTATAAATGCACTGTATGTGGTGTTAGTTTATTAGGATATATTTTAGAATATATTAAACAACAGATAATTTATAACATGTTTTTTTACTATGCGGTAATCCTATACATTAAATTTTGTATTTCATTATCTTCCACCACCCCCCCCCCCCCCCTTTCTTTTTTTTTTCTTTTTAAAGTGAAAGAAACAGTTTTGAGGTTGCAGGACACGCCTTTTCTTTTCTTCCAATAAACCACGTAAAAACACGCGCCTATAGAAAAACGATGCCACTGAAGGGTGAGTTTCATAAATTTTCCTCGTCATTTAAAGGGTTAAAATGTTCTTTAAATATTTGTTATTTCATTTATAAAACAATACAAAAAAGTCAATTTTTACCTCCTTAAATAAATTTTTGCTTAGAATATTTTATATTTTAAAATATGTAATAGTTTCTTTTAAATGTAATATATATTTTTATAATCAAAAATAAATATTTTCAATGTAATATCTCACAACGCAAAAGGTATTTCTAAAATACGTAAGAGTAAAGGCAAAGCAAGCAAAATAAATGTTCATAACTAACTAAAAATCTGTGTGTGTGTGTGTGTGTGTGTGTGTGTGTGTGTGTGTGTGTGTGTGTGTGTGTGTGTGTGTGTGTGTGTGTGGTGTGTGTGTGTGTGTGTGGTGTGTGTGTGTGTGTGTGTGTGTGTGTGTGTGTGTGTGTGTGTGTGTGTGTGTGTGTGTGTGTGTGTGTGTGTGTGTGTGTGTTCTGTAAATAACAAATACCTTTATATCTCTTAGGTTTCCTAAATTATTTACTTTAAGTCAAGAAGAGAGAAATGCATCCTCGTTTATCTTTATTAAAGTTCTCCTTTATTTAATCTGTATTCACGAGTAATTTGATGCCTACTAAAACTTTTCTACAAAGCATGAAAATTATTGATAAGTAGGGGAAATATTAAGTTTCAAGCATACACTCATTAATACTGATTATAAAAGTTTTGACATTTAGTAATCACCATTTAATTTTGAAAAAGTTCCATTAAGAATTTTATTTCGTCAAATGATATTGCGGAGGATTTGTAAAGGAATAGTGTAAAATATATAAAAGATATACGAAAATAAAATTTCAAAAAATAAACATAAAAATTATGTTAACAATTAAAAATTATAATGTGAATTGGATATTTAAATATAATTTAATTGAGTTTAATTCATTTTTTCGAATATTCCTTAAGCAACTTCGAAATATTTGCTAACGCTGTTTCTTTTCATTAACTTCATAAATATTTAGTGCAAGCAAATAATTCTTTTTTTCTCTGTATTTCAGTTATACATTTAAATCTATTTTTAAGGAGGTGTATTTATAAATTAAGCTTTAAATGTTAACATTTAAGAGTTTAAATATATTTTATTTACATGAATCTTGTTCATGCTTAGTGAAAAGTAAATAAAAATAAAGTGAAAAACTACAATTAAAAGAACAGTACAAAATTTTAATTACTGGAAAATATTAAATTTCCATTTAAAATAAAGTTGTTTTATAAACAATACTAACTTAACTTTTGATAACTAAGAATTTTGGTGTTTTTTTTGTAATAGATTGCTGCATAAAACGCTATTTAGGTAAGCATTTGCTTGATTCTGATAAATTAAGAATATATATAATTATTTAAATGTAATATTGTAACAAAATTACGACAGTCATTGTTTAAAGGAATTCTGTAACTTTCCCCCTCGTTAGGGTATTTATCAATATTTTAAAAGCAATTGCAAGATTTTTCAAAAAAGATGAAAAAAAATATATTAATGGGAATAACATACGACATATCTGAGTAATTATTAAGACCCATTAAAAATGTGTTTATATAAATTAAAATATTTGAAATCTGCATTCCTCCAAAAATGCATGAAATCGAAATTCTCCTGAAAGCATAATCAATACATATTAAATATTGAGTGAGATCTTAAAAGTTCCAACACTGCGCTGTCCACTAGATCTATCCTCTAAATTACTTGGTTTTTTTCCATCCAGCCAAATTGGCACTTTGAGATAAAACGACTCCCTCCCCAAATGAATGTCCCTACTAAATAGAATATGAATTATTCAGGGAGATAGTGAATAGATATGTGGACAGTACAGCCGTACTAGGACTGCCGGAATTGTAGTTGCTTATTACAGAATTACCATCCGGAATTTTCTAATTGTCCCGCTATTGGAAGTTATTAGAAGATTAATTCAGAGGTTATATGTCATTAAAGATAAGCACCCATTATTTATTACTAGTTTATTATGTTGTCTTGATATTGAGTAATCAAGTTTAACGTTAAATTAATAAAATTAATAATAACGTTAAATTAATAATTATATTCTGCATATACAGTGAAATACGTTTAACTCAAAAACGCTTAAGAGGAAATATCGGTTTACCCGAAATAATACAGCAATCCCGACAAGCTATTATGTATTTTCATGAATTTCTTCTCTTAACACGAAACGAAAATCGCTTAACACGAAAAGATTTCTTTTCTGGGAATAAACAAAATACGGAAAACACCAGCTGGATTGGATTGTTCTACTGTATCATCGGAAGAACTCATTGCAGTGTATGATGACAATGTGTTAGTGATAATTATGACAATGTGTTAATTATTTCAGATAAAGATACTTTGGAGTTTGTTCAAAGCTCAATACGTATCTTTAATGGAGATTTGAACGACGAGAATGAAATGAACAATGCAGATCCTGTTCTCACGTCATCCGAAATGAGGAACATCATGAAAAGTATGCGCAGTTATTTAGACGCACATTACAATGATAAAAGGAACAACAAAATGAACGGCATCAAACAATTTGTTGCCAATTTGATGATAATGAAGAAAAAAAAGCATATCAGATTATTTTCCAAAAAAATATAAATCTTTTTGTTTTTCTAAAAACTTGTAAATTTTGCAATAAATTTCTTTAAAACTTGTTAATGCTTATGTTTTATTGTTTTTGTTTTATTGTTTCATGGATATGCACACAGTTAGGTATTTATTTAAATATTAAATGCATGCCTGTATGCATATCTATGTAAATATAATAAATTTACTTTCGTTCCAAATATGTTTTTTCATCAATATCCTAAGTGTTTCAGTCCTCTCAGGTTTCATGTTAAACTATTTTCGCTAAACATCGGTCACCATTTCGTGTTTGACTTAATGCCGTCTCAATTGCTACTGTTTTCGGATCCCTTGAGTATTTGGTTAATGAGCGTAACTTCCACCTCAACCAACGCGAGGAGGAGGCAACGCGATAAAATATAAAATGTATATCTTGGTAAATAAAGCATTATAAAAGATAATAGTAACAAATATAGTATTTGTAATAAACCTAATGCAATTTGACTCATTATTCTTGGAGGAAAAAAGCTTTACTATGACGTAATGCAAAATTATCATCCCATATGATTTTTTGCCATTTCCAATAGTGTTATCTTTAAAAGTTTTATGGATTATGTTATGAATCAACCAATCAAATTATTTGGCATCCAGTTCTCTTAACAAAATTAAATAATTACAAAAAAAAAAGTATAAAACAGTTGCACATTTGTACCGAATAATAAACATCACTTCTTTGTCCGTAAATGAAAATTTAAAAAAATATTTTTTCAATGGGATTCTAAATTATTTGTACTTTTTAAATTTAAATCTATTTGACTTACTTTAAAATTAGAATAAATCGGAAAGCTGCATTCTTCTTTTTTGATACAAATTCAAAATTGTTTCACTTTACTCAAACTCTCACAGAAGTTGCTGTAGATTTTATAAATGTACTAAAATAAATTTAAATAAAATTTTTCGTTTTAATTTTTAAATCACAAATTGTGTTTCCCAAAATTAATACAAATGGTTCCAAATCCAAGAACTCTTAATAAAATATTACTTCGTTCCTACAAAATATAATTGCATAATAGCTTCAGTTTCTTCAGAAAAATCAGGTTACATGCATAGTAATTTGAACTAACAACTAGAACTAACACAAATTATATAATCAAACATTTTTATTCTTTAAGTGTTTCTTCACTCTTCGGTCACAGTTGCAGCGATACAAATCATCTAAAAGCGAAGCGAAAAATAATTCTTTAAGCCGCTAATACTAGTCAATTGATGCTGAAAAATTAATCGGCATCCGTATTATATCTAATGGATAAAGTTTAGACTAAACATAATCACTCAGAAATAGTATAAAAATAAACAAAATAACAAAACTTTAATGAACAAGTATAATAATTGAACTTAATTTCTTATGATGTATATAAGCTAAATTACTATTTTTAAATAATAAATTTTAAATATTCGAAACTTCATTAATTGATGTTGTACATAACTATGATGACTTTTGTAAAACTTCTTATGAGGTATAGATACACAATAAATCATTATTTGGCATTATTGTAAACGCACACAAAGTATATTTACTCTAAAGCATAAATAAACATAAATCTTTAAAATATTATTTTCATCATGTTGATACATTTTTCAATGCATCTGCATTCGATTGTTTTCCCATCCAAAAACTGCAATGTAAATTTGAAAATTCCTTCTAACAAGTAATAAATTGTCACATTTTACTTCCATGCTTCCTTACAATTCAAAAATAAGTGCATATTTATTTTTCACTTCACATCGAATGCATTGATACGAAAATAATAGAAAGTTGTGTAGTGACGTCACTTCACGTGACTTACGTCAACAGAAACCAAAACAAAGCACATTTCGTAGCATTTTGACTGCAAGCAATTCGCTGAAGAATGTATAGAAATATAAATAAGAATTCAAATATATTTTTTGCAGTTTACTCATAGTTATTTAATTATTTTGATCCTTGTAGTATGTATATTGTATTCGTGTGTATATATATTTACAGATGTGAAATTTCAATTAAAGAATGTTTGGAATATTGTATTTTTAAATGATGCTAATTTTCAGTAAATTCGATCAGAAATTTTGTAAATCATTCTTTTATTTAGAAGCTGTTTGGTATATTTTTAAACTCTTTTAGTTATTCAATAATAATATGAAGGTAGTTTTTATTACGATCTAAATGAAATGATCTAATTATAATTACAGAAAGCTAAATAGAATAAAAATACATTAAAAATATGCTATTTCTGTTATATATCTATATATAATTACATTTATCTTTATAAGCTCATTTTAAAGGATAAATATTCATAATACCTTCCTTTTGTCCTGACTGTAAGGATTTTCTTAAAAAAATTATTATTAAACCATTTGAATTTTATCGAAAATAATTTATCAAGTGTTTTACTCTATAATAATTACTAGTTCATATATTTAAGAATTTGTACTACATTATAACCATACTGTTCTAGAGTTTAATTTTAGGAACATTCAAAGTGTGTGTGTGTTGAATTAGTGTAAGTAAATTGCTTGACGCATTTTCAAATTAATTCGTACAATGTATAATCTCAATATTGTTCGTATGATTCTCAAAATAACCTAAAACTTCCTAATTGATTATTAGTTTTAAAAAATTCTAAAAGAGACTGAAAAATTATTTCACTAAGAACAATCTTATAATAACTTTGGAAAATCCCAATTTCTTTTATTTAAATGAGAGATTAAATACTTTGTGATTAAATGATAAATTTTAAAATGTATCACTGTTTTAAAACGAAAAAGAACTAAGTATTCTTAAATATCATTTCAAGATTATTCATCTAACCATTTCTGTGGTAGGATTCGCTTTACAAAGCACTCCAAAAATCGTTTAAAATATTCGTTGCTCGCTATTATTTTAAATTGTTTTATTTTTCAAACAAATTATTATTTTTTTAAATATTCTTGTCAAATCATTTATCATTTGAATATAATATGTAGAACTGTTATATTTTTTCGCAATAAACATCAATAACACAATGACAAGTATAAAACTTTAATAAGCTCTTTTAGAACTATGTATAAAGCAAACTTACGTGTTACTAGCCTAAGCGAGTATGTGAGCTATTGTATTAAATAAACAGGTCTAATTCCAGAAACATGCAAATTTCGTAAAACTATTTCTCGTATAAAGACATTGTACATAACAGCGTGTTCGCATTATTCGTAAAACTAATAAAATATATATCTTTAAGAAGAAATACGAGAATTTTTAATCACATTATTATAGCTAAAAGCTACATTTAAGTATAGTTGGAGTCAGTTTAAAATTAAAATATATTTACACTTAATATTGATATATTAAGACAAATTTGCAGTATTATCGGCTTTAAAACGCTTACATATATTAGTTTATAATATAATAATTAGTTTTTTCTATAATAAGTAAACAAGATTGTTACAATTTTTATGTGCATGCAAATTGATTCCCATTAATGTAAATTTCAAATAATAGGCTATTAAAACGATAAATGTGTAATTATCAAACAGTAGTAAATTGTAAGAAAATTCAACCAAGTATATAAATCTAAGAAATGCAAAATCTACCAACGGATAATTTTTTTTTTCATTAAAGCTATCAAAAGTTAATGCTTTACTTGGTGTATAATTTGATGAAAAATTTGCATTATTAATTAATTAAGTACTAATGTTATTTAGGAGAAAGAGCTTCATTTGTACTTATAATACAGCCACATCCAACTGCGCATTGTTATTATATAATATGTAAAAGAAAATATATTAATCACTATGCATGCAGTATTTATTTATATTAAGTGGGTACCTTCTGGCAACAGGTAGTACTATATTTCTGGACTTGGTTTAAGGCTATTACAAGATCAAGGAGATTAGTAACAACAACAAGTATTGCTATTAATAATTAAATCATTCTTTTTCTCATAAATCAGGAAAAGTATGCATTTTATTAATGTTACAAAGAAGGGATTTATTTTCCTTTTGCCAAATTAAATTCTCCATTGTTCTGAAAATAATTTCTTCGTTTTCTACAAACTAATATGAAATGAGTTAACCAAAAAAAAAACCATTAAATGGTTATGCACACAACTGGCACTATAATTTTTACATAAATTAAGTCTAATATGAAACATTTTATTGTTCAAGCATTATGCATATTTAAGTTTAGACAGTAGATATATCTGTGCTGAAAAGTCACAAATAATATTTTCGGGATAAAAATTAAATAGCAAATTTTTAAGCAAATAATGAAATTTTACTCATCTCCTTAAACACACACACACACACGCCCCATTTCACCAACGGTATCAATAAAAAAAGAATCAATAAAAGGAACTATTCTTCGGGAAAAAACAATTTTTATTAAACAAACAATAAAATGAGTAAAATGCATTTATATCCTTGAAATTCTACTTTTGCTTACGTACATTAGAAACCCCCCTTTGTCAACCAAAACTGATCCAAACAACTGTTGAAATAGATTTAATGCCCTATTATAATTGCAGGTAAGCAATGCAGTTCAAATCATAAATTGATTGTAAAATTTTATCTTTTTCAGAGACAAATATATATTACTGTTATTTAATTTTCATCCAGTCTAAATTGAAAAACCAATTTTTCCTTATTAATAAAAGTATTATTTTCTGAATAAACATATTTGTCATAATTTTATTACATTATTAGTCATACAAATTAATTGGGTTTAATCATATGCTTTCTAGTCATAGCACAGATACTATTTGTAATAAAATAAGAATCAGTTACTGATAAAAGAGCTCCATTCACATTTTTAATATGTTTAATACAAGAAAAAAGTTTTAGCTATGCTAAATTTAACATAGACTTTAACATTTTTTTTTTAAAAACTAAACGTAAAACATTTTGAGATAAGCAACGCAACTATCAAGAGTTGTTTATAAACTTTTCCTAATTTTCGAAGACAGAAATAGAACCATTAATTATTTTGATAAACATTTAGAGTAAAGGGGAGGACATTTTTCTAATCAAATATAAAAATATTTTTTTATTATTGAAAGATGACAGCTTTTCATGAAGTCATATAAGGATCTATTTAATCAAACCCTCTATTGCCATAGTAGTGATAAAGTAAGAATCAAATGAATTAAATCAAATTCAAAACGGATTTATATATATATACATATGTATGGTCTTATTTTGACCTGTACAGTCGTAATACTTCTATTTATTGTTTCGCTTTACTAAATTTCTTTAAATTTAGTATATGATATATTCATAACGTTTTATAACGTTTTGTGACTGTAACAAAATTTTCAGTAATGAGCGGCTAGTAAAATTAGCAAAAATAATTCAAATAATAAGTTTTTTTAACTCTTAAAATAAATTTTTTAGACATATTATGATCATCTAATTATAATATATTTAAATCCAAAATGAAATGATAAAATATTTGTGTATAGAACTACATTTAAAATGTACTTTTATCAATAACTACCCCTTTTATTAGTAATACAACTAGCACATTTGATTAATTGATTAAAATTACCATTTTCAAATACACGCATTAAATTATTAAACTATTTGCATGAGACACTTTTTTATTTAAGCAATCATCGAATTAGCTGTTTATTATGAAAACAGCCTGTATTAATTTTTAGAGGAAATTGTAGTAAGGATCAGTTAAATTCTTGAAATTTTCAAATGCATGTGAAAAAACTAACAAATATCAATTATTCTGCGAAAATATAATAATGACTATTTGGATATTGATAATGACAACGTAAACGTTTACTAAGTTTTAATTGGTTTTCGATGCATAAAATATCATTTACGAATATTCCAGCGCATGAGTAACCTTTTAGAAATATTACATCACAAAGAGTGTTGTCCAAAAAATTCCGATTTGCTGCGAATGGAGAATATCAACCTTTGTTTCAGTTTTTAAGCTTAAAATCTAATTTCATTTAAAAAATACAGTTTATTCAAGTTTTGGTTTTCTGATCGTCATTTGCAACATCTTCGACAATATACGGCCAATAGATAAATAAAAGTAATAGAAAATATCGAATTTAAACTAAGCAATCAAAACTAGAATCACAGATAAGTTGAACGTTGTTTGTCTTTAGAACCAAAATGTTGAAATATCTATTTCACCAACAATAGATCCAAACAACAAAGGTAATGTATAGTAATGATTAAAAGGGGATATCCGACATACGGCAAAGATTTTTTCTCATAAACGTTTACGCCTCAGATTAATTAGAACAGTAAGCACAGTGAGAGAAAATAAATTGGTTTTATCCGTTTCCAACAAAGAGTTTGAAAAACGCTCTTCATTAAGTATGAATGATATCTAATTAATTTTATAACTAATGTTTAAAAAGAGATTATTAGGCGCAAAAGGAGTACTTATGCGTATATAATTCTTGCTAGTTCACAACATAACCTAGAACTAATACATTGTATGTGATTATATTTCGCAGCGGACATAAGAAGAAAGCGGATGTTTTTCGGAAGAAGCTAAAAATACGTATAACTGAATGCACACTAATAGATACTTTTATGCAAGCTATGATCTAATGATAGAGTGCAAAAAACTATAAAGGGCGATTTCTGAGCGTAATGTATTACGAAATTTTTCAGTTACGTCGGATAGCAATCAACACTTACGTCTTTAAGCAAAAATTCAGGGGGGAGGGGGGGTTGTTATAAGGAAATAATTAAATCTCAACTTTATGTTTGATAGTTAAGATTTTTTTTCATGCGTGGAGGAATTCTGTATTTTCATCAATCTTATCAACAACAAGTTGAAACACAAAAATTATAGTATTTGACATCAATAAAAGCATACAATAAGAATAAAAAATCCTTAAGGTGTTTGAATGATCCACGCGCAGTGGATCCGCGCGCCAAATGGAATTGTTTTCAAATGTTTATACTTGGAAATATGTAATATATATATATATAATAAACTCTTCCATTTTTCGGTGATTGTAAGAAAAACGGCTGTTAGTTTTTATCTGGGACCACTGAAACAGTTTTATCATGCGTCAAAAATATCATTTTGTGCAAACCATACGAAATCTTTGCCTTACAAATTTCATCAAAGATATATCAGTTCAAGTACTGATAATTAGATCATCGGGAAAAATAAAAAGGGCACCCCCAAAAAATGTAAGAACATTTTTGATTGGATTTTCAAGATTGGTGCGGTGTCCCTACGAAAATAATGTTATCATTAATGTCAGAGAGAATGAAATTATAGTTATAGATATAACATTTCTATCAACATTTTTGTCTATACTTATAATTTTCTTTCCTTTTTGAACACTACTTCAACACATGCCAAACTTGTAATCCATTGAGAAATATTGAAGCATTGTTCACCTTGAGTAAATTATAAATTTCATTTGATTTCAGAAGATAAAATTCGGTTTCCTTTCTTGTAGGTAGTGAGTTTGCATACAAATCCAGGTATTCAGTAATCAATAAAAGTGTTTCATCACGTTAAGAACTTCTATTTTTAGATGACCCAGCGTGTTGAGCACGGCCGCAGCACCTACAACGAACCGCACGCTGTCAACAAAGACCGGGTCAGCTGGCGGCAAGCAACTGCGATGAGCGCCCCCTCACGATCAAAACACCCCCAAATCAAAACTCCACAAAAGTGAGGGTACAACAAAAGGTACTTACATTCTACGATCTCCGGACGAATTGGACTCCACGAGGGGTCTTCTTCCATCCCTTCTCAACTTCACCCTCATCTTGGTCATGTCGATGTTGTTGACGGCCACGCGTAGGAAATCCATCTTTTTACAGGGGGAAAAACGTGCTACACAGGGAAGCCAAAAGAAGTTTCGGCCGGGGAGATAGATACAGCCCCCGCTAAGGAAAGCCGCGAGTTTCCCTCGCCAGGAACCGGGGGTTTTGCTGCCGGCGAACGGTGCGAGGGTTGACGGCAAGGGAGCGGGGCTATTGATCGGTGCGAATGCGTGTGCGACGAGAGAAGGAAAGGGGGGCTTTTCGAAACAATATCTCTCTCTAGCTCTCCCTCGCGTCAAAAAAGAGAATGGAGAGAGGAAAGAGAGAGAGAAACCACCTCAACTCACGGGACGGTTCTTGGGTCGAATGTGGACCAGGTAGCTTGCCTCATCGATCACTTTGGATCCATTTCTCAAATAAATGAGGTGCAGGACGAAAAAGAAAAAAATAGCATACACACACAATAGACCTTTTTCGATTAAGTCAGTCTTGTTGGGGGGTTGTTTAAATTTTTGTCGAGTTTTTTAACTGCATTCTGCTTTCTTTTTGAGAAAAGTAAGTTTGAGGAAAATTAACCAAATTGTATCGTTTTCTTTTAGCTCGCTGAGAGTAAGTGCTTCTTTTATTTACCTTAAGGACGGAGTTAGTTCCCTTTTTGTGCTTTGAGTTTTATCTGGAAGTTAGTTTAAAAGGAGGATAATGAAGGAAAAAGATGTCACCATAGAGAGCGAGATATTGAGTAGCAGATAATTATAGATATTCTGTTATGGATAATCGATAATTCAAATATTTGATGCATGTCTCCCTAAATCATTAAATATCAGATGTTCAATAATTTGAAAACCAATAATGAATTCTACGTCGTCCAGTGTATATTCGTTTACTGTTACTGAAAGTGTAATAATTAGATCCGAACAGGCAACTACTGGACCGAACTCTTGTCGGCTTAAAAGGATGGCCGTTAATTTGAATTGATTGGAGCATAATAAGTATCATAAAACAAAATAAAAGTATAGGATAAAATTTCAAAATTTTACCTTATTCACAGTTACAGCATTTGTATTTTAAAAAATTAAAACTTTTTTCAATTATTACATTTGAAAAAAATATGATATCAGTAAGGAAAAAAATGCATTCTAGAATATCATAATTCTATATCTCTTTGTCTATCTCATTTTTAAAAAGTATCTATAACAGTCTGAAGCTGGTGTGATCATTTTGGTCCAGTGGTATGTTACAGGCTTGCAGTTCAAGAGGTACCGAGATATATCCCGCATTGGTGCCCAGGACGAGATTTCTTTGCCATCCGATACTTTTAGGGATGAACTAATACAAGGAAGAGGATGACGTCTGCTTCAGTCACCATTATAATAGTGACTTGGAATCTTAATTTCAGTGTATTTTGCGGTTAGGTTAGCACCAGCGGATAGTACAAAAACACATTTATTATTCTTGCGAACAGCAAGATCCTCTCATGGTTCGTAGCATCGAAAAAACTGCTCGAAACTGAACCAGAAAGGAGTGTGTGGTGGTGGTATCTATATAAGCCAGTAACAGCCTCCGGACTGGTGTGATCATTTTAATCCAGTGGTATGTTACGTGCTTACAAGTCAAAAGGTACCGAGTTCTATCCCGCAAG